>PJEM01022004.1:0-10138 GCA_004023845.1 Helogale parvula | reverse complement strand
GGGGGGAAGGGGGTGATGGTCATGGTGGGGGGCACTTGAGGGGAGAAGCACTGGGTGTTATATGGAAACTAATTTAACAATAAACTATTAAAAAAAAAAAACAGGGGCGCCTGGGTGGCTCAGTTGGTTAAGCTTCTGACTTCAGCTCATGATCTCACAGTGTGTGGGTTTGAGCCCTGCATCAGGCTCTCTGCTGTCAGTGTAGAGCCCACTTCGGATCCTGTCTCCCCTCCCCTTTCGTCCCCTCCCATGCATGTGCGCTCGCTCTCTCTCTTTCTCTCAAAAATAAACAGAAAAAAATGAAAAAAAAACCCACAGAAAATAACAAATATTGGTGAGTATGTGGAGAAATTGGGATCTATATGCATTGCTGGTAGAACTGTCAAATGGTGCAGGTGCTGTGGAAAATGGTTTGGTGGTTCTTCAAAAAGTTAAATACAGAATCACCATATGACTCATTAATTCCACTCTTAAGTATATTCCCAAAAGAACTGAAAGCAGGGATTCAGATACTTGTACATCAATATCCATAGCAGTATTATTCATAATAATTATTCAAAATAGCCGAGAGGTAGAAACAACCCAAATATCCATCAATAGATGAATAGATAATCAAAATGTGGTATATACATACAATGAAATATTCCTTAGCTATAAAAAGTAAAGAAATTCTGATGTATATATTATAACATGGATGACCAAGTGACATAGTCAGACTCAAAGGGCAAAGACTCTATGATTCCACTTAAATGAGCTACCTAGAATAGGCAAATTCATAGATATGTAAAGTAAAATAGAAAGGTTACCAAGGGCTGGGGAGAGGGGGGCAATGAGGACCAGAATGTAACGGTGCCAGAATTTCCGTTTGGGATGATGAAAAAGTTCTAAAAATGGATAGTGGTGATGGTTGTACAACAATGTCAGTGTACTTAATGTCACTGAATTTGACAATTAAAAATTGTTAAAGTGGTAAATTTTAAGTAAATTTTGCCACAATAAAAATTATATGAGTAAAAAAATGAAACTATAAAAGTAACAAAAACCCACAGGGAATTTAAAAAAATCTTGAATTAAGTGATGCCTTTCTGAGTATAAAACCAGCAGCCACAAAAATAAAAGATTGATATATTTGAGTATATAAGAGTAAAATTACTTAAAATACCAAAAGAAGCCTCCCACTGAACAAATTTAGTCAAAATGGATAAAAGTATTTGGAACATAAAAGGTTAACTCTAATGTGCAAAGAAAACCTACAAATTAATAAAAGAAAACTCTTACAGAAGAATGGAAAAAATAAAACTAGCATACAAAATTCATAGAAGAAATATAAATGACAAACATTATGAAGATGTTCAAGCTTAGAAATAAATGCAAATGAAACAATAACTTTTTTTTTGCCAGAAATCTGCAAAAGACTAACAAGAACAATAATACTCAGCAGTTCTAAGGGTGTGAGTCAAGTGGCACTCCTGCCTTTGTCACAAGCGTAAACTGGTAAAACTTTCTGAATGACAATATGACAATATCTACCAAAATTTTAAATGTCTATATCTTTTTAAACGCCTACATCAGTGATTTCTCTTCCAACAATTCATCTTACAGATGATTATATATACATATACACACAGATAGACAGATAGATACTCATTGCAATACTCATTGCTAAGAGCCAAAATATTTGGAAACAATCTCAATGTTCAGCATTAGGGGATTAAGTTTTGGTACATCCACACAGTGATCTATTTATAGGTATTAAAACAAATGAAGTAGCTCTCTATATGCTAATATGAAAGATATCCAAGATATATTGTCAAGAGGAAAAAGGTGGTTATGGAACTATATGTTTACTATAATTCCATTTGTGTGTATTTCATTAAGACTGTGTGTGTGGGAAATCAAGTGAGATTTATTACTGGGATGCAAGGGTGGTTCAACATTTGCAAATCAATCAACGTGGTACACCACATCAATAAGAGAAAGGTTAAGAACCATATGACTGTTTCAACACACACAAAAAACCATTTGACAAAGTACAACATCCATTCATGATTTTAAAAAACTCTCAAAAAAGTAGGTTTAGAAGGAACTTCAACATAAATGCCGTGTATGAAAAACCGACAGCTAACATAATCTTTACTGGGGAAAAAACTGAGAGCTTTTCCCCTAAGGTCAGAAACAAGACAAGGATGTCCACTCTCACCACTTTTATTCAACATAGTACTGAAAGACCTAGCCACAGCAATCAGACAACAAAAAGAAGTGAAAGGCAACCAAATTGGTAAGGAGGAAGTAAAACATTCAGTATTTGCAGATGACACAATACTGTATGTAGAAACCCCTAAAAATCCCACCAAAAAAACTACTAGAACTGATAAATGAATTCAGTAAAATCGCAGGATACAGAATCAGTGTGCAGAAATCTGTTGGATTTCTATACAGTAATAATGATAGCAGCAGAAAGAGAAATTAAGAAGACAATTCCATTATAATTACACCCAAAATAATAATGATACCTAGGAATAAAACTAACCAAAGAGGTGAAAGACCTGTACTCTGAAAACTATAGAAAGTTGATAAAAGAAATTGAAGACAAGACAAAGAAACGAAAAGACATCCCATGCTCATGGATTAGAAGAATAGAACTGGGCCCACAAATGTACGGCCAATTAATTTTTGACAAAGCAGGAAAGAGCATCCAATGGAAAAAGAACTGCCTCTTTAGCAGGTGGTGCTGGGAGAACTGGAAAGCAACTTGCAGAAGAATGAAACTAGACCACTCTCTTACACCATACACAAAAATCAACTCAAAATGGCTGAAGGACCTGAATGTGAGACAGGAAACCATCAAAACCCTCGAGGAGAAAGTAGGAAACAACCTCCTTGACCTCAACTGCAGCAATTTCCTACTCGACACATCCCCAAAGGCAAGGGAAATGAAAGCAAAAATGAACTATTGGGAAGACCTCATCAAGATAAATAGCTTCTGCACTGCAAAGGAAACAATCAAGAAAACTAATAGGCAACAGACAGAATGGGAAAAGATAGTGGCAAATGACATATCAGATAAAGGGCTAGTATCCAAAATCTACAAGGAACTCATCAAACTCCACACCCGAAAAACAAATAACCCAGTGAAGAAATGGGCAGAAGACATGAACAGACACTTCTCCAAAGAGGACATCCAGATGGCCTACAGGCACATGAAACGATACTCAACAGCACTCATCATCAGGTAAATGCAAATCAAAAGTACAATGAGATATCACCTCACACCTGTCAGAATTGCTAAAATCAACAACACAAGAAATAACAGCTGTTGATAAGGATGTGGCGAGAATGAATCCTCTTGCACTGTTGGTGGTAATGCAGGCACTCTGGAAAACAGTATGGAGGTTCCTCAAAAAGTTAAAAATAGATATACCCTATGATCCAGTAATTGCACTACTGGGTATTTACACAAATTATACAAAAACATTAATTCAAAGGGATACATGCACTCCTATGTATACTGCAGCATTATTTATAGTAGCCAAATTATGGAAGCAGCCCAAATATCCGTGGATAGATGAATGGATAAAGAAGATGTGGTATATATGTACCATATATGTATATATGAATATTACTGATGCATAAAAAGAATGAAATCTTGCCATGTACAAGGACATGGATGGAGCTAGAGAGTAAGATGCTAAGTGAAATAAGTCAGTCAGAAAAAGAGCAAATACTATATGATTCTATTGATATGTGGAATTTAAGAAACAAAGCAAAGGAGCAAAGGAAAAAAAAAAAGAGAAACAAGCCAAGAAACAGACTCTTAACTATAGAGAGCTGCTGGTTACCAGAGGAGAAGTGGTTCGGGGGATGGGTGCAATAGGTGAGAGGGATTCACTAGTGAACTTGTCGTAATGAGCACCAAGTGACGTACGGGACAGCTGAATCACTGTATTGTCCATCTTAAACTTATAGAACAGTCTGCTAGCTATACTGAATTTTTAAAAAGTGTGGAGTGGGAGGAGAAATATAGACTGTTATACGCAAAAATAATTTCTTAAAGGTTTCAAAGAATACTGATTATCTCTAGAGAGATGAGCGAGCTGGCAGCAGGGGATGGTTCTGCCTCGGCAGGGGGAGGAACTGTCACTTTTACCCTATTACTCTGCGTACTGCTGGAATTTTTGAATTGTGATCATATATAGCTTGCATAATAAAAAAGAAAAGAGGCTATAGGAATCTTTAAAAGTTGACGCTAATGTTATACTATTAGTATTTCATTATTCTGTACTTATTTTTATCTTTCAGTTGGAGTTATGGAAATAATGGAAATGTTTTGAATCTGACAGATCTGAGTTTAAATGATAGCTGTTACCCATGCTGGTGAATCTCTGTTTTTCATTCTAGCTATCTATAAATAGGGGATAATAATGTTTACCTTGCAAGGCTCTTATTAGGATTAGTGGTAACTTATGTAAAACGCCCAGGCACAATGCTTGGAACAGAGCTAAATGGACACTATTATTATTAATAATTCTATATCATGACAAACATGACGTATTCTACTTGAAACAAATCAGATTGCTTTTTTTAAATATCAAAATTCTGTTTTTTAATTTTATTTATTTTTTGAGAGAGAAAGAGAGAGAGAGAGCAGGGGAAGCGCAGAGAGAGAGGGAGAGACAGAATTCCAAGCAGGATCTGTGCTGTCGGCACACAACCCAACACAGGGCTTGAACTCACCAGCTGTGAGATCATGACCTGAGCTGATATCAAGAGTTGGACACTTAACTGGCTGGGCCACCCAGGTACCCCATTTTTTCCATTTTTTTAAGTTAAATTGCTTTTGATTATCACATCACTTTTCTAGCAATTCTTGCCCTTCATGTCTCAAGTATTAACTGCTTTGGTAGAAGGGCACCAGGTTTCTTCATTTAACCATGTTAGTGACTTCTGGAGAACAACTGGCACTAGCAACTAGTAAGGAGCTGAGAATTTTGACTTGATTTTTCATACCAATAATAACATACATATAGCAGATGAAATGTAATGGAAGTAGATGTACTAAGTAAGAAAATGAGTGTATAAATATTTAAACCATGTATTAGGGCACCAATTAAGAAATCTGAAATTTCTGGAAATCTAAAGAGCTGTATTGTAGGAAGTAATACTTCAAGTCAACTAATACACCATCTCTAAAATGAACTGTGAAAGAAATAAAAGACTCTTGTCAAATCAGATATTCAAGCTCAGTTTGCAGTAACCATTGCTGCCAAGAGTTACTTCATCATCAGGCACAGCTCATAAGACTTGTTTAAAAACAATATGCACTCAAGAGTTTCATCAGCTTACAAAGACCCACCACAAAATCCCCAGATAATAACAGCTGTCTTAAAAGCTCTTTTAAAGGTAATGTCTTTATAAGCTCAATGAAAACTGTTCACAACTTTACTACATGCCTAGGAAGTACAAGTGACAACAGGAAGTAGATAATTATAATTGGACACATTAATTTCACAGGAATATAGAAATAATTTAAAGTTCAGTTTATTATGTAGCTGCCTAAACAATTAGTTGGTTGAAGGGTTTCACTACTGGGATTACATAAGCTCCCAGTAGTCCTCAAGGAATCTACTGTATAGCACAGAAATAACTAAACATTTATAAGAGAAAACAACCATACTGTACTATGCTATGGAAGTCTTAAAAAATTTCGGGCAATTGTAAGGTGAAAGGACAAATCATCTCACGTGACTTAAAACGAGTGAAGAGCGGAATTTGCACTGCTCCATGTGCATACCACTTAAATATAATGAACACTTACATTTAGAAATCTATTATAAGACAAAATTCTTAATGTCTGTCTGGAATAAAACCATTAATTTATATAATTTTATTTAAAAATATATTCTTGGGGCACCTGGGTGGCTCAGTTGGTTTAGTGTCCGGCTTTGGCTCAGGTCATGATCTCATGGCTCATGAGTTCGAGCCCTACATCAGGCTCTGTGCTGACAGCTCAGAGCCAGGAGCCTGCCTTGGATTCTGTGTCTCCCTCTCTCTCTGCACCTCCCCTGCCCATGCTCTTGACTTTCTCTCAAAAATGAATGAACATTTAAAAAAAATTAAGTATATATACATATATATATTCTCATTTATAAGTCTTGGGTACCTGTGCCAAATAACCATTTAAATTATATTAAATGTTAGGGCTATAACTGTTTACATGGTAACATCTTAAGATTAAACTGTTTTCAATATTAATTTTGTCTTCTGGTGAAAGGAATACCGAGATGCTCTTACTTGCAAGTGCTCTTGGCAGTCTGTCATTGCTAGCTGTTGCCGGTGGAAATACACAGCTGTAATTCATGGAGGTTAGTAATGTATCCATTTGAGATGTACGGAGATCTTCTGGAGAATACATGGGCAGGAATGCAACATCGATTGCTATCTCTTGGTTCAGTCCTGTTAGAGAAAAACCACAGTTTGTTAAAAATGGGTTAAAAGATGAAGCTAATGAGGCCATGTTTTCTGGTTTGATCCTGACACCTGCCAAATAGCTTCACACCTGTAAAAGCATGATTTCAAAGCTAGGAACTAAACCCTTTGCTGTGCAAAACTTTATGAATACATGCTACTGGTTGAAAGAAAAGACACTTCAGTGCAGTCTATCACCACAGCTGGAAATAAGAATACAAAATATTTTTACCTACTGATAGAAGGTTAAAATTTTAATATCCAGAGGATGGCCTGGTCACATAAATGAAGACATGTAGAATACTTTCTTGGTAATTATGCGAGGGGCCATTACAGGATAGAATAATTCAGAGATGACTACTGGTTCCCTCATTTCCATTTGGACTTAGGGATGTATGACTCAAGCAAAGCCAGGACAGTAGTGTCAGTGTCCGATGTGTCCTCAATTGTACATTACAAACTTCAATACTCACCATTAGGGCTATAAAAGGCTGCAGTAGAAAAGTGGCTATCGGGGGAAAAAAACAAAGTAAATCCTGACCTGTGACTGTCATCTCTTTGTATGGGTCAATGTCAGCTAGGGTGGATAAAAAGGACTTCTTAGAGGCAAGACTTTGAGCTGAGTACTAAAGGATGTAAAGCATTTAAATAAACAGAGAGAAGGTATTCTAGGCAGGGCAGAGAGTGTGTCATTGATACTATTTTGAATTATTTTTGAAGTTACAAAATACTGTTATTTTAGCTTCATCATTACTGATAAATCTGTTATGAGTTCTTTGGTTAAAACTAGAGTTCAGAGGGGGTGCCTGGGTGGCTCAGTTGGTTGAGCATCTGACTTCAGCTCAGATCATGATCCCAGGCTCTGTGCTGACAGCTTCAGATTCTGTGTCTCCCTCTCTCTCTGACCCTCCCCTGCTAACACTCTGTCTCTCTCTCTCTCGAAATAAAATAAAGACATAAAAAAAATTAGAGTTCAGAGTACAAATGTGTAAGTAAACAGGCCTCAGGATCTCCATACTTGCTGTTTCTGTGCCTAGAATGTTCTTCCCTCAGATAACCAGACTCTTCTGGTCCTTCACCTCCATCAAAATTCTGATGAAATGTTACCCTCTCAGGGAGACCGCCCTTGACCACTCCATTTAAAATGCAATCCTTTCCTACTACAGTGCTCTCCAACCCCTTTCTTCCATCACTTATCACCCACTCTTTTATCACCAAGCTCTTGTATCTATTGTGTTCACTCATGTAACCTTAGCACTCAGAACAGTGCTGGGCACACATTAGGTGCTCAGGAAGCATTTGTAAATTGAACAAATGAATGTATATTTGTGTATTTTTTACTTAGAATTTCCAAATACTACACTTTAAGATATTTGTGCATTAAGTGTTCAAATATGGATTTAACTGTATTCCTGCTACCAAAGGAAATGAACAAAAATATCCTCCCCACACTGTGCATACATATGTGCTTGAATGAGGACTTACTGCTTATGCATTACTGAAGTAACTAAAACCATACTATCTAGGTAAATGTGAGAAATATTTGGACTATATCTAAAATTACAGGAAAATATCAAGCAAGGAAGTTCATATTGCTCTTTGGAAGTGTATCATATGCAATCTATGTATCTTCTTCCTCCATTCTTTGTTATCACCAAATTTCTTTCCCAATGGAAAGTGAGTGAGAGAGAGTGTGTCTCCATGTTGGACAGGAGGCAACCTGTGATTCCAGCACCTAGCATAAAGCTTGGCATATATCGTGTTTTACTCAATCTAAGATGCCACTAAGAAAAAATGCTACCAACTAAACAAAGGCATGACTTCAACTGCAAGATGCGTATCAATTTTCAAAGATGTTAAAATATGGGGAAAAATGTGTCTTATGATGATGAAATCTGATAGTGGTTACTTCAGGATTCACGATTAAATTACAATTACTCGCTGGAGGGGAGGTGGATGGGGGGATGGGTTAAATGGGTGATGGGCATTAAGGAGGGCGCTTGTTGGGATGAGCGCTGGGTGTTATATGTAAGACATGAATCACTGGGTTCTACTCCTGAAGCCAAGACTACACTGTATGTTAACTAACTTGAATTTAAATTTAAAAAATTACAATTACTTTCATTATATAATGGAATAAGGGACAGAATTAAGGAGCGACAATAGTAACCTAGCTCTGGAATCCATATAATCCAGTGTACTGCTTCACTGAGATATAAGAGTGGGAAGCATCTCAGTGGGATAGGATATTCTGAAGATGTAGCCAGTGAGGGAGTCAACAGTGAGAATATCCTGTGCTACTCAGCTAATGGTTTAAGTAGGCTTTAACAAGGAAGGAGGCATCATACCTCATGGGTATAAAAAGTTGGTCCTGAGCCAGCAGGCTAGTACCAAGGAAGGGGAGGAGGTGGTTATGTTGGTCTGCTTGGTTGCTTTAATAGAAGAAAAAAGCCAAGGTAAGTAAATCCTTATTACTTCAATATAACTATAGCATTTGAATTCGCTTTGATGCTACAATTAATGGCATTAAAAATGTTAATTATGATTTAAATGCATTTTGCAAAAAAAGGGAAAAGAACAAACCATATAAAAATTAGGCATGGGTTCTCCCTCTTGACTTTCAAGAGACAAAACAGATGACCTTCAGAGGCTTACAAATGGCTGGCTGGATTATAATCTTTATTGTCTAAGTCAAATGTAAATTGAAGAGAGGACTGTTAAACTTTGATTGACTCACAGCATTTCATGGGTAACTAAATCAATGCTAGTAGAGGCAGTGTTATACTAATCCCACCTAGAAGTCCAATCTAGGTTTGCCAAATTGTTTTCTTATATTTAAAGTAAAAAATAGTTCTTAAAATCAGGAGAAAATGACCAATAGATTTTGTACCTGGGCTTTAAGGCACTGAAATTTCAGTTTGTTACTTCATTACAGTATCTTCTTTTTTTTTCTTTTGAATGTTAATTTATTTTTGAGAGAGAGACAGAGCATGAGTGGGGGAGAGGCAGAGAGGGAGACACAGACTCCAAAGCAGGCTCCAGGATCCAAGCTGTCAGCACAGAGCCTGACGCAGGGCTCAAACTCACAAACTGCGAGATCATGACCTGAGCTGAAGTCAGACACTCAACTGACTGAACCACCTAGGCACCTCCAGTATCTTCTTTTTGAAATGTGTGTTATTTAATAATAACATTGAAGTTTTAATGCTTAGAAGCAACACCAGAGGTATTTATTCGAGGCAAGTGAGATGGCATAGCAAGGATTTTAATACAAGAATGTGCATTTCTGGAATAGGTTTCTGATGTTGCAGCAGTACCCAGCTGGTTGTTGGGAGCCATTAGAACTGTGGGAAGGAAGATTAGTCATTCTGTTCAATGTTCTCAATAATGATTAACCTAGACCAGTCAGAGATAATGACTGTAAGAGGGCTGTGGTGTAAATAACCTTTCTGGCTCTCAGAATAAGACACTTCAAAATGGGCGGAAGACATGAACAGACACTTCTCCAAAGAGGACATCCAGATGGCCTACAGACACATAAAACGATGCTCAACATCACTCATCATCAGGGAAACACAAATCAAAACCACACTGAGATACCACCTCACACCAGTCAGAGTGGCTAAAATGAACAAATCAAGAGACTATAGATGCTGGCGAGGGTGTGGAGAGA
>PJEM01022003.1:0-10137 GCA_004023845.1 Helogale parvula | reverse complement strand
GTAAACACCACGGCCGCTACAGCAGCATCACCACAATGACAGCCATGGCTCTGGCTTCTTGGGTACAGATTGTGTGCACATGCACCCCCTGGGCCCGGGGCCCTTGCTCGACTTGGGAGTGTTGAGAGCCTTTGGCCTCAGGGTTCCACTGCCTGGGTCTAGGGAGGGAGGTGCATGCTGTCACCCAGCTCTTCATTCCGAGCTGCCACCATTCTGGGTACAGGCCACTGCAATATGTGTAACCTCCAGGGCTTCCCCACGTTTATTCAGAAGGGGCATGGTGAGGCCCCCAGCCCTGTCTCACAGTTTGGAGTTTTTAGTGCTGAATTCCCAGGAGCAGGAACGGGGACTCCAGAAAATGCATCCAGCTGCCAACATGTGCTCTGATATTGCAGGGCACTCACAGGACAGGCCTGGCATGTGACAATGCTAAGGAAGACTGAGACTAGGAAGCAGGCCTGCTGGGGGCAGAGCACTGGCCCCAGCACAGGGATGGGAATCTGGCACACACTTGCAAATGGTAAGCCTATGGCGAGGCAGTTGATTGACCCTAGAGCCTGGCTGTCGGGCTGGGCCTGCTCGGGAAAATTGCTGGCCCAAGACCCGTTGTGCACAGTTTTCAAAGCCTCAGGTTATGCCCCACCTGCACAGCAGTCTCAGCCACTGCAGTTCCTCATGCTCTGGAGCATGTGTGCATGCACCCCAATCTTGGCATGCTCCTGGAAGAGGCAGCCTTGGCCTAACTGCCTTGAGGGCCAATGATGTAATGGTTTTGGGATGCACAGTGGTCATGGTGGATGCACAGATGGAGAGGCAGCCAAGGAAGAGGTGCCTGGACAGCAGGAGGATGTAGAGGAATAGTGGAGGCCTTGGAGGAGGAGGAAGAGAGGCAGCAACAGGAGGAGATGCAGAAGGAAGAGGGCAACTGCAAGGAGGATGGAGCAGACAGGAATGCGACCCAGTCGCCAGTGGAACAGCGGCCCCAATGGCCAGTGCTCTGCCATGCCACTGCCCAGGACTCTAGACACGCTGCAGGGAGAGCTCTGCTCTCTGAGTGCCTGTGGCACAAGGGCCTTATGGTGGCTGAAGCACAGGATTACTGGGAAATGGAGATCTCACCTGGATTTAAGAAGGGCCATCATCAGTCAAGTACACCCCTGGCTTCTGGGCCCAGGCAGGATCCTTCCTTCTGCCAGTGGGGTTTGACACGGGCAGTTATGGAGGAGTTCTGGGAAGAGGGGGAGCATCAGGGTGCTGGCAATCAGGCAGAAAGCTGGGAGAAAGACCCCTGGGGCCTGACCTGGATTTGGACTTGGTTCAAATGCCCAGTCAAGGCAGTTGTTTTTGGTCTGTGAAGTGGCTTTGGGTACTCACAGCTACCCCTTTTGGGGATCAGCCAATCAGGCCTGCAGATTTCTCTGAAATATTTCTGCATCTCACTATCAACCTGGTATCACCGGGCTGCAAAAACCCGTGGAGCACAAAGCACCCATTTGTCAGCGCAGATATTGGAACGATGTGCTTTGTCGTCAAATAAAAAAGATGGAGTCTGGACACCCATGGAGACATTTCTCAGGCTATGAACATATTCATCTAATTCAGAGACGGACAATTTCGAACACACATCATGCCCGCATCTTTAAGTAGCCCATCAGCCTTTGCCAGAATATAAAAAGAAACATTACTCTGCTAGTGAGATACAGCCTCTTCTAGCCCTCACACAATCAATCTCAAACAAAATCTCTGTCTCTGTCTCTGTCTCTCTCTCGCGCTCTCTATTTCTCCTGCAGTTTCCACTTCTACTTCCCTCCCCTTCCTCTGCCTCCTCCTCTGCCCCTTTCCTCTCAGAGACTCTGTATTCCTGTCCCAGTTTTTCATTCCTCGACCTCCCTCGCCATCTCACCCTCCATCTCTCTTTCTGTCTCCCAGGCCCTTCCTTAGCATGGAGATTGTGAAGGCTGTTTGCTCTGAGCCAGGTCTTTCTGACTGGACACAGAATGCTGCTTATGCCACAAGGCTTCACGGGAATATCCAAAGAAACACACCTGTGAGAGGAGGCTGAACACAGACATCACAATCAATGATGGTCTGCACAAAATACATGAGAAATGTGAGGAGTCAGGCACTTACCTCTTTCCGTGTCAGGTGCAGAACACCTGAGAGAACGTGGGACCCAGGGGTCAGACAACCCAGTGTGGAGCATGTCCAATGACAGGGCAGGAGCTGAGAAGGCTGGGAGCCTAGTTGTTTCTGGTGTTTCTGACATGCCACGTCCCAGTCCTTTTACTCCCGGCCTGGGAAGGCTGGGCTGGCTTGTGGGTCTCTTTCCATTACATCGGGCAGCAAGGTTCCTTGACCTAATACCTATTCTGAGTCACCCCCAGTTAGGAGTCATGATCAGTGCCCAAGACCAAGACGGGCTCAGCTATATGATCAATCTGGAGCTCAGACCGGGAAGACGGAGGCTGGGAGCAGGCCTGTCGGGACTGGAGCATGAGCAGGAAAGGGAGAGGCCAAGTTGCTCACCATCACAGCCAGGCAAGTCGTTCAGGGCCCCTAGGAGGACACATGCCCCTGCCTTCCTCTTCTCCATGCCAGGTGGACGAATTGGGCTATTCCAAGTCCTGATGCAGGTTGAACTTTCCCTTTGGCGAGAACCTATGCTTCCAGATCCCAGTGCTTACTGAAGAGTATCACCTTAGCTTTGCGATAGGGACTGTGCCCCAGAATACTGTGAGGCTAGGGCTTCAGAGCATGGTTCATAGGAAGGAGCAAGGGGAGTGGCTTTAGGAGTAGGCCATCAGGTTCTTCTCTCTATTCGTCTTTTCCTGCAGGCTATGGGCCTGGGAGAAAGGCCCCTGGCGTCCATGTGGTTGGCACCTATGCTCAAATGCACAGCTTCTGGCTGAGATTGGGGGTGAGGAACAAGTAGGTACCCATTGATGTCCCCACCTGGTCTGACCCCACGGTTTTGGGGAAATGATTTTGCATTACAAGAACCTTCATATATTCCTTGGGGACAGGAAACAAGCATCACTGCTCTACCACAACCAGTATAGTGCAACGCACCCTTCACTCAGGACAGATATTGGAAGGAAACCTTGTGCTGGCAAATTAGGGAGACAGAGCAGCAGCACACCATCTCTGGCATTCACAGGTGGTGTCGTTTTAAGGTAGGTCATTGAAACCAGACAATATCAGACCCACATACATGCCTTTAAATGTAAGCATACATCACACTTTGCCACCTCGTGGGAAGACAAAGACACACTACCATTGCATTACAAACTGTCACCACAGGCCCTATGAGAAACTGAGGCTGTGTCGGTTGGTTGGTGGGAAAGGGAGTTGTTAGAAGTTAAGTATGCAAGAAATCCGGCGGGTGCGTTTCTCCTAGGTTGAGGTTGCAACATCCTCCCCCATGGTACTCAGGCATTAGGAGGAAAACTGTTTTCCAACGGATTTCGACCAGGTCCTGCGGTCTTTGGCAAGAACTCCTACTTCTGGAATAAACTCACTGCTCTGGAGTATGTCCTTCGTCTTGCTGGTAAGAGACTACTGCTTGTATGGCTGGTGGCTGGTGCATGGGTGAACCTGAACAGTTCTTCATGGGAAAGCAGAGAAATCAAACACCTACACCCAGCTGGATGTATAAGGTTTTCATCCCAAGCCATACACAAACAACAAGAGCACACAAAGAGAACTCATGGACAAGTACTTCAGGTTTATCTACCATTAATCACTTGTCCTGATGTGTTGGAGTCTCACTCTGCCCCATGTTTTACCACCTCACTTGTATTCCTGTGCATGAAACCTTGTTGACCAGGCTGTCTCCCATGTCTGAGCTCCAAATTGTACATGTATTTGAGCATGACTTTGTCCTTGAACATTTTCAAGGGCATTGTTAGTCTTGGCTAACAAAGGGGTAGATCCAGAACATGCATTAGTTGATGGAGATTTTACCTTATTTTAAAAAAAATAATGCTTATTTTTGAGGGAAAGAGAAAACAAAGTGGAGCAAGGGAGGAGCAGAGAGAGGGAGACACGTAATCTGTGGGAGTTCCCAGGCTCTGATCTTTCCGCACAGTTTCACGTGGAGCTTGAACTCGTGAACTATGACGTCAGGAGATGAACCAAAGGTGGACACATAATCCACTGAGACCCCAGGTGCCCCAAGGAATCCTGGTTTCAGATCCTATGGAAAGAGGGTCACACCAATCCCGACCTTCATGTTATAAAAGCAAGGAACTGGATCATATCATGTGCTGAAACAGCAGGTGCTACTAGTCTCTGGGCCTCATCAGCTGCTTCATGTTTGTAAGGCCCACTCAACAATTTGGAACACCTTGGGTTTTGGTGCTGCCCAGGCTGTCTGCACCCTTCCGGAAAAGGAGCAATGGACTGCCTCTTCACAGCTCCATGGATAGTAGGCCTGTGAGTGCTGCGGTAGGCAGTCACTGCTTGTGATGTCTTGATGTGCTCTGTCACACTGCATGTGTTTCTTTGCATGTTCCCATGAAGTATTTGGTCACCAGCCACCTTCCATGTTCAGAAGGATGTGCACGGCCTGCAGGATCCCGGGTGCAGTTTTACTGGGCAAGGAGGAGGACAGTGAGAGAGAAAGAAATGGAGGGGTAGGGACAAAAGAGCAGGGGAAAGAAAACGATCACAGAGACACAGAGAGAATGAAAGGAAGGAAAAAGGGCAAAGAGGGGGGAAGAAGAAGGAGAGAATGGTTAAATGAAGAAAGCAGGAAAGGAAGCGGGCGTGTGTGTGTGTGTGCGCGCACACGTGTGTGTGTGTGTGTGTGTGTGTGTGTGTGTGAACAAGTGTATGTACCCGAGGCTTAGTAATGAAGTGTGTGTGACAGAGCTCGCTTGTGGAAGTGGAGGAACAGAACCCGTGAGTGTGGCTGTGTGTACGCCTGAGGGTGTGCTGGACTGTTTCCCCGTCATTCCGAACCCACTGTGCATGTGTACCAACTCCTGCCCCCCCTTCATACAGACCGCACGCTCTCCCTCAAGTATGGCTGGTCTGACTCACTGACTTTCTCTAAAAGAGCCTCTGTGTTTGGAGACGTGTGCCGGGATAGACACCTGGTACTTCTGTGGACAGTATACTCCCAGGGGAGGAGCACCTGTGTGCTCTGTGGGTATTGTAACTCTTTGGGTTGGGGACCGGTGTTTTTTGTGGATAGGATGACTGCCAGGAGAGGAGCACATGTGCCCTTTGTGAACAGAGTAACTTCTAAGGTAGAGGCATCTGTACCCTCTGTGGCAGTGTGCCTCCTAGGGGAGGGACACCTTCAGTGGGTGGGTGATGCCGATAGAGGGGTACCTCTACCATCTGTGTGCAGAATGTCTCCTAGCGAAGGGACACTGGTACACTGTGGGCATGGTAACAGTAAGGGGAGGGGCACCTGTGCCTTCTGTGAGCACGGTTACTCCTAGGAGAGGGATCTCTGTGCCCGCTGGGACAGCAGTCTCCTAGGCGTGGGTCCCCTGTGACTTTTGTGAGCAGCGTGACTCCCAGGAAAGGGGCAATTGTGCCCTCTATGGGAAGGGTGACTACTAGTTTGAATGACCTGTGACCTCTGTCAGCTGGTGGCCCTAGAGAAGAAGTACAGGTAGGGTGACACCTAGGGCAGGGACACCTGTGACTCTGTTGGTAACATGATGCCAGGGGAGGGGTACCAGTGTCCTCTATGGGCAGGGTGACTTCCAGAGATGGGGCACCTGTGTCCTCTGGACAAGGTGACTTCTAGCACAGGGTCACTTGTGTCCTCTGTGGGTAGATGGACTCCCAAGGAGGGACTTTTTGTCCTCCTTGTCAGGGTGATTCCCAGGGGAGGGGCACCTGTGCCCTCTGTGGCCCTGGGTCTCTTAGTGGAGGGGAAGCTCTGAGTTCTATTGGCAGGTTAACACCTAGGAGAGTCGCAATGGGCCCTCAATGGGTATGGTGACTATGAGGGTAGGGGCACCATTGCCCTCTGTGAGCAGGCTGTTTTCTAGAGGGAAGGCAACTGTCCCCCCTGTGGGCAAGTGTCTAGCAGGGGAGGAGCACCTGTGTCCTCTTTGGGCATTGTCTCCTTTGGAAGGGACATGTGTACTCCGTGGGCAGTGTCTCCTAGGGGAGGGTCAGGTGTACCCTCTGTGGACAGTTGTCTACTAGGGGAGGAGCACCTGTATCCTTTGTGGGCAGTGTCTCCTAGGGAAGGGTTACGTGTACCATGTGTGGGCAGGTGTCTACTTGGGAAAGGGGCACCTGTGTCCTCTGTGGGCTGTGTGTCCCAGAGGAAGGGCACATTTACCCTCTGTGGGCGGTGTCTCCTAGGGGAGAATCACCTGTGTCCTCTGTGGGCAGTGCCTCCTAGGGGATGGGTACGTGTACCCTCTTTGGACAGTGTCTCCTAGGGAAGGGGTATGTGTACCTTCTGTGGGCAGTATCTCCCAGGGAAGGGGTAAGTGTACTGTCGGTGGGCAGTGTCTACTAGGGGAGGCATAAGTGTAACCTCTGAGGGCCCTGTCTCCTAGGGGAGGGACATATGTACACTCTGTGTGCAGTGTCTACTGGGAGAGAAGCACCAGTGTCCTTTGTGGGCAGTGATTCCTAGGGGAGGGGTATGTGTAACCTCTGTGGGCAGGTGTCTACCAGGGAAGGGAAAGTGTACCCTCTGTGGGCAGGTGTCTCCCAGGGGAGGAGCACCGGTGTTCTCTGTGGGCAGGGTCTCCTATTGGAGGAACACATGGTCCCTCTGCGGGCAGAGTGACTCCAAGTGAGGGGCACTTGTGCCTTCTGGGGGCAGGTGACACCTAGAGGAGGGACACCTGTGTCCTCTGTGGGCAGTGTTGCCTACGGGAGGAGCCTGTGTACTCTCTTAGGGCAGGGCAACTCCTAGGGAGGAGGACCTGTACCTTCTGAGTGCAGGTGTCTCCTAGAGGAGGGGCACCTGTGTCCTCTGTGGGTATGGGGATTCCCAGGGGAGAGGTATCCCGTGCTCCCTCCCATCAGGCTATTCTCAGAGGAGGGACACCTGTGACCTCTGTGCTAGGGTGACACCAGGGGAGGGGCACATGTGTCCCCTGTGAGCAGCGTAAGTCCCAGGGGAGGGGTGCATGTGCCATCTCTGGGCAGGGAGACTCCAGTGCAGGGGATTCTCTGTCCTCTTTTGGAGGGGTGACTCCATGGGCAGGTGCACCTGTGTTCTCTCTGGGCAGATTGACTCCCATGGGATGAACACCTTGTCCTCTGCGGGCCGGTGGGTTCTCAGGGGAGGGGCACCTATTTCTCGGTGGGCAAGTTGAGTCCCAGGGAGGATCATCTGTGTCCTTTCTGGTAGAGTGATTCCCAGGCAAGGGGCACCTCTGTCCTCTCTGAGCATCGTGAGTCTGAAGCAAGGGTTCCAGTGTCCTCGGGGGGCATGGTGACTCCTGGGGAAGGGCACCTGTGCCCTCTGTGAGCAGTTTGATCCCCGGAGAGGGGGACCAGTGAACACTGTGGACAGGCTGACTCCCAGGAGAGGGGCACCTCTGCCATTTGTATGAATGGTACTTCCAGGGATGGGGCGCATGGGCCCTCAGGGTGCCTTTGAATCATAGGGGAAGGGCACCTGTGAGCCATGTTGGCAGGTTAACTCCCGGGTTTGTTGAAATGGGCCCTCAACGCATATGGTGGCTCTCAGGTAAAGGGCACCTGTGCCCTTTGTGAATAGGGCATCTTCTAGGTTAGAAGAACCTGTGCCCTCTGTGGGTTGTGTGTCTCCTCCTAGCAGAGCAGCACCTCTGTCTTCAGTGGGCAGGTGATGGCTACCGGAGGGGCACCTCTGTCATCTGTGGGCAGGTTGCCTCCTAGGGGAGGAGCACGATGACTTCTGTGGGTAGAGTGACACCCAGGGCAGGGGATTCTGTGTCATCTGTGGTCAGGGTGTCTCCTAGGGGAGGAGCACGATGGCCTCTATGGACAAGGTGACACCCAGGGTGGGGCTTAGATGCCATCTGTGGGCAGGATGTGTCTTACAGGAGGGGTACCTGTTTTTCTTGGGCAGGTGATTCCTATGGGAGGGCTACCTGTGACCTCGGTGAGCTGGGTGACTCCCAGGAGAGGGACACATGTTCCCTCAGTAGGCAGGTTGCCTCCCTGTGTATGGGCAAATGTGCCATCTGTGAGCAGGGTGATTTCCATCGGATGGGCTCCTGTGTCCTCTGTGAGCATGGTGCCCTCCAGAGGAGGCGCATTTTTGTCCTTTGTGGGTTGGGTGTCTCCTAGGGGAGGGGCACCTGTGACCTCTGTGAGCAATGTGTCCTCCAGGGGAGGGGCACTTTTGTCCTCTGTTAGCAGGGTAAGCCCCAGGAGAAAGGCAACTGTACCCTCAGCGGACAGGGTGACTCCTAGGTGATGGGCACCTGGGACCTCTCAGGTTGGGTGACTCCCAGGGAGGGTCACCTGTGTCCTTTGTGAGCAGGGTAAGTTCCCAGACAGGGCACCTGACCTCTCCGTTGGCAGGCAGATTCCCATGGAGGGGCTCCTGTGTCCTCTGTGGCTTGCGTGACTCCCAAGGTAGGAGCTTCAGGGCCCTTTGTGGGCCTTTGGCTCCCGGAGAGGGGCACCTGTGACCTCACTGGCAGTGAGTCCCAAGTGAGGGCCACTCTGCTCTCTCTAGGCTGCGTGCTTCCCTGGGGAGGGGCACCTGTTGCCCTCCTTTAGCAGGTGACCCCCTGGGAAGGGGTACATCTGGCCTCTTGAGCAGGTTGTCCTACAGGTATTTCTTGCCCATATCTATTTCGTTAATTCCACAATGCTTCCTTGACTTGCTCAACGTGTGTGTGTGTGTTTTTAAACTTTATAGCATCTTTTGAACAATTGTATTAAATTATTTGTCCGGCAGGATTGTCATGTGGTCTTCTCAGGGATACCTTCTCTTGCAGTTCCTCCAATAATTGGAGCATATTTTTTATGCCTTATAATTGGTTGTTTTTAAAACTGGACATTGCCATGTAAGAATGTGTAAATCAGGAAGTCAGATACTCTCCCAGTTTTGGTTTTGATTTTCTGTTTCCGTACCCAGGGTCAGTATGAGGTGAATCTTAAGTTTATCTTGGGTCTTTCGTGAGCCTGGTTTTCCCTGGGGCGTGCATGGTGACTTTGCTAAATTTCGGCATACGTGGGGTCGCTTTTGAATGCTGTCTTCCCTAAATCTCTGCTCCAAAAGGCTAAAAGAGAAAGCATGTAAGAGGGTGAGACGCGGAGGCAGGCTCCGGTCTTTTGCTGGGTGTAGTGAAGGCTTCCTGGCAAGATGTCTGCATCTCCATGATGAGAAACAGCAATCAAATTCCAGCACAGACCACAGTGTCTGCAGAACAGGGTCCCCATGGCCATCCAGCTCTCCCTCCCCGAGCAGTGTACATGCAGCTCTGGGCACATCAGCCCAGCACCCACCATAAATCTGGGACAGCCTCTCATGGGGAGAGTGTAAATTGTGGCCATTAACCTTGATTTACTGTCCACACGTTCCCCTGGACGCTGCTGGTTTTGAATAGACTTCCAACACAACCACACTTGCCAAATGTTCCAGAAGCCAGTATAGCTCAAGTCAGAAGACAAGTGCTGGTGTTTCCCACCCCGTGCCCAGCCACAGTGCCTTTCTTATGTCTTATGGGTTTCCTCTTATTTTATAAAGGATATGACAAATAAAGGAATATTTTACGTGGAAATAAAGTTGCATTTGCCTTTTGCTGAAGAATGGCTTTAAATTCATTTGGATTTCTTTATTCTTGTCTGTTTACAGCCTTTACCTATTTATTACTTCTCTGTTAAGAAACATGGTATTTCTTTTTTTCTTTTTTTAATTATTTTTAATAGTTTATTGTCAAATTGGTTTCCATAGAACACCAAGTGTTTCTCCCCACAAGTGCCCCCCCACCATGACCATCACCCCCTCCTGTGTTGGAAAGGAACAGACATAAATACTGTGACCATGTATTAAGCAGTGGTTTCTTAGCTGTCACAAACCATGAGAGGAAAATTAGTTAAATTGAACTTCATAAAAATCAAACTTTAGTGCTTCAAACGAAACCATCCAGAAAATGAAAACACAAGTCACAGGATGGCACAGAAGTATTTGTACATCAGACATCTTTG
>PJEM01022002.1:0-10137 GCA_004023845.1 Helogale parvula | reverse complement strand
TGAAACGATTCATTACATGGAACATACTAAGATTCCGAGTACACACCCGGGAGCCGTATCACCTGATTTCAGATTGGCCTCCCCATCTTACTAACTGTGACCTTGAGCATGTTACTTAACGTAAAACAATCTGTGACTCTTTTTGGGCTCCCGGACCCAATTCTGATGTAGGAGGGGGCGTTCCCACACGCACAGCCCCCAGGAATCCTGACACCATCCACTAGATGGTATAGGAACTGTGAATGAAGACCAAATATTTATAAGAAAACTCTTTTGGGGGCGCCTGGGTGACTTAGTCGGTTGAGAGTTTGACTTTGACTCTTTTTTTTTTTTTAGTATTTTATTTATTTTTGATATAGAGAGAGACAGAGCATGAGAGGCAGAGGGGCAGAGAGAGAGGAGACACAGAATCCGAAGCAGGCTCCAGGCTCCGAGCTGTCAGCACAGAGCCCCACGCAGGGCTAGAACCCACGAACGTGAGATCATGACCTGAGCCGAAGCCAGAGGCTCAACCGACTGAGCCCCCCAGGCGCCCTGAGAGTATGACTCTTGAGTTCAGCTCACATGATCTCATGGTTGGCTTCATGCCATCAAGCCCCAAGTCGGGTTCTGCGCTGACCATGGAACCTGTTTGGATTCTCTCTCTCTCTCCCCCTCTCTCGGCCCCTCCGCTGCTCATGCTTTCTCTCGCTCTCTCTCTCTCTCTCAAAATTAATTAATTAAAAAAAAAAGAAATCTATTTTGGTCGTCTGAATCACCAATATATACTTCCTACAAATCATAGTACTGCAGGGTCAAAATTTTCTCATCTATAAAACAGGAGTAAGAATAATAGCTATTTCATATGTTGTGAAAAGTAAGTGTGTTGATTTCTGTAAAGTACTTAGAAACTGGCTTGCCCTCCATAGTAAGCATTATATAAGTGGGTTTTTTAAAATTATTGTTGCCTATTTCTTCAACCTCTCTCTCAGTGACTAGCACCTTTTAGTCTTTCTCTGTGCACCATGACCTTCCCCATTCAGACCCAAGGGCAGTGAACCGCCAAAGGCACTGCACTTAGCTGAGATGCTCCCTTTTTTTTTTTTTTGAGATGCTCATACTTTTGAGTGTGAATTACGCCTGACCCTTATCCAATCTTGTGGAATTCCTAGTGCCTACAGTGGAACAATCTGAGAATCTACATCAAAGGACACTAGTACCGCCCACCGATCACATTAAGTACGGAGGTTCAAGCCTATGGTTCTGCTCTTGGCTCTGTCCCTAACCAACCTCCTGACCCTCCTGGGAAATCACCCATCCTTCCTGTAACTCAGTGGTCCTCTTCTGTAAAATAGGGATAACGCGTGCCCCAAACACTGGGTTTTGAGTCTCTTCCCATTGGCAGATCATGACTGCTTAAACCCAGAGCAGGAGCCCCGGCTTGAAGGATTTTATTTGTTTGGTCATATTTGCATTCCTGTTTTGAGAACACACCTGTATTTTTATCATAATCGTTATCCTTATCAAGATCTAGGTAATGTCAACTGAAGCAAAGAGGCCAGGAAAAATGAGAATCAGTTCTTGCTTATTTCTCACTATTTATATTCAGTAATGCTAGGAATTCCAAGGTGCTTCTCTGTAAGTGCACTGTGTTTACTTTTTAGGACAGTTTCTGTGCGAGGAAAAGAAAAGCAGGGCGTTCAAATGGCCCCGAGGATGGGACGTATTTCCTCACCCAAGCCTGGCAGGTCTGTTCCCATCATCCCCAGCTGGAATCCTGACACCCACTCAGATTAGATTGCCTCGGACCACGAGCAAGGACAACAACAGAAAGCACTGTGTGGTGTGGCCTCGGTCACACGTCACACATTTCTCTGCGGGAGCTCCGGGCATTACCTTCAGTAGCACCAAGTAGACACCTTCCCAAAAGAAAGTCCCATCATCCACCTCAGTAGCTTCTGAGACAGCTTTTTCTGAGAAATAAGCAGCTAAATAAATAGCATTAGTAAGTTGCTATTTTAATTTTTTTTTTTTAGTGTTTATTTTTGAGAGACAGAGAGAGATCGGGTATGAGTGGGAGAGGGACATAAGGAGGGAGACACAGGCTCTGAAGCAGGCTCCAGGCTCTGAGCTGTCAGCACAGAGCCTGATTGGGGCTTGAACTCAAGAACCGCGAGATCATGACCTGAGGTGAGATCATGACCTGAGCCGAGGTCAGATGCTTAGCCAACTGAGCCCTCGAGGCACCCCAGTAAGTTGCTATTTTAGAAAGTACCCGTACAGGGATGGACCTAGGTTTTGTAGCACCTGAACGAGGACCAACTGGGAGGAGGAGTCTCCTTTAAGAAAACAAATCAGGGCGCCTGGGTGTCCCCATGGGTTAAGCATCTACTTCAGCTCAGGTCCTGGCATCACGGCTGGTGAGTTCGAGCCCTGGGTCGAGGGGCTGAGGTGTCAGCCCAGAGCCTGGAGGCTGCTTGGGACTCTGTGTCTCCTTCCCTCTCCCTCTGACCCTCCCCAGCCCGTGCTCTGTCTTTCCCTCTCAAAAGAGTTAAAAAATAAAAGAAAAAGAACACCAAATTAGTTTCAAATATGAATATTTCAAATGAAAAGAAATTTTTTTAACTGAAAAAAACAATTTTATTAACTGCCTCTGTAATAATTTTTTTCTGCAGCTTTGCCTCCCCCATCTAACAATTTCATAAGAAAATATTTAGATTCAGATATAAAACTAATCTTGGGGCGCCTGGGTGGCTCAGTTGGTTGAGTGGCCAACTTTAGCTCAGGTCATGATCTCTCGGTTCATGAATTCAAACCCCGTGTGGGGCTCTGTGCTGACAGCTCAGAGCCTGGAGTCTGTTTTGGATTCTGTGTCTCCCTCTCAATCTGCCCCTCCCCTGCTCACACTCTGTTTCTCTCTCTCAAAAATAAATAAAACATTAAAAAAATTAAACTAATCTTTCTGCTAGCGTAGTTGATCAAAATTTACTTATCATTGACAGTTTCAGGAGAGTTTCTTTTAGTTTCAAAACGCATTATTGGGGTGAACATGTGTTTTTAGGATTGGTGTTTATTTCCGTTTATTATTTTTTTCCTTAATATTATTTGTTATTGAGAAATGGAAAGAGACAAACCATGAGCATGGGAGGGGCTGAGAGAGGGGGAGACGCAGAATCTGAAGCAGTTCTGAATCTGAACTGTCAGCACAGAGCCCGATGCGGGGCTCCAACCCACGGACCGTGAGATCATGACCTGAGTCGAAGTCAGACACTCAACCGACTGAGCCCCCACGCGCCCCTCTAGGACTGTTTTTTAAATCTGTGGATATGTCTATGAAGCTTCAGAGATGAATTACAAGATTTCAGGCGTTTGAAGTTTTTTACCCCGTGCTTGGCAGCAATGCTCTGAATTGATGACACGCATCCACCTGTTTGGTTTTGCTGTTCAATGTGATGTGTTTCTTCCTTTTTTTCCTTTAAAAATGTTTTCTACATTTATTTTTGAGAGAGAGACAGAGACAGAGACAGAGTGTGAGCGGGGGAAGGACAGAGAGAGAAGGAGAGACAGAATCCGAAGCAGGCTCCAGGCTCCGAGCTCAAAACCATCAACCGTGAGATCATGATCTGAGCCGAAGTCGGACGCTTAACCGACTGAGCCACCCAGCGCCCCAGTGATGTGTTATGTTTCATATCAACTCCCTCAGTGGCATATTTTACGCAAATTAACACAAATTTAAATCTTTTCATTCACTCCTTGTCCTTAATTGGATCATTAAACGATTCAAAAACCTTTTCATTACTCTTATTCAAAATGAATTGTCATAATGAATTACTGCTTTTGGTATGACTTAAAAACATTTTTTGGGGGTTATGATTCACTTCTTAAGGTCAGTATAATTTCAACTGAATTCATCAGTCATATTCTCTAAACGTAGTGAGCCTCTTTGAATGCTGAATTGAAATCAGCCTAAGCAATTGTGACAAAGTGCTTCTAATAGTCACCTATGGTAAAACACCATGAAGGTAGCCTCTTGCATTTTAAAATGACAGAGATCCTATTGATTCCATTCCTGTCTTGTTTTACTGAATGTTTCTGATGCAGGCTGGCTGGGTCCGAGGGCCCAGGAGGGGATCCGGTAGGAACAGCCAAGAGTGTCCTTGGCTCTTCACAGGATAGTAACCAAATATGGGCCGGGAGGAAGTGGCAGCAGAGTTTATTAAAGATAAATAGAGAGTGCAGATATGGTCAGAGCATCCCGGAGGCTCGGAAGGAAAAAGAATAGTGAGTCTGGTCTTTGCTTGCGATCACGGGTTTCTGTCGAGGGTTGTGGTCGGTGACGTGTCTTCACAGGCATCCAGAAACAAGGAGTTTTAGGGATTTGCCGTAAGTCACGTATGCCCTGAATCCAGGGGTCTTGGTGAGTCAGTGGTCTGGAAAGTGTTCGTGACAGCACTGCCCGGTCAGTCCTCAGATGTTATCTGTTGT
The DNA here is from genome assembly GCA_004023845.1 of Helogale parvula. Taxonomy (NCBI): domain Eukaryota; kingdom Metazoa; phylum Chordata; class Mammalia; order Carnivora; family Herpestidae; genus Helogale; species Helogale parvula. Next base: position 5,673 of record PJEM01022002.1, on the reverse strand, counting down.
GCTGGAAGACTCTGAAGAAATCGTTAAGTCCTTGACCTTTACAAGGCGTGTGTAAGGTGGGGGCGGAAGTCCTAGCACGAACAGAGGTAGGAAAGGAGGGGAGAGGGCAGTTTTCATGGCGTCTCCATTTTCCCTGTCTCGGTTCCAAAATGTCTTCCCAGACTGAGCTTAAAAGCCATAAGATATAAAAATATATATATTTGGCTTTGTCCCCGGCTCCGGGCACAGAGTTCCTAAAACCGTGGTATTTCCTGAATGCTAGGAGTGTCCGTCAGCGTTCCTAAGGAATCCCTTTGGAGCGCACCTAAGTTTATGCTAATGAAGGGACTTGGGAGGCTCCCAGAGAGAGCTTCCGGATGGGGACAGCTCTTGGAGGCTGAGAACCCTCTGTCCCACCCACCGGATTCTGGGAGAAGCTGGGGGCCTGGAGACTGAGCTCTGTAAAAACTCTTGAACCTCGAGAGCTTCCAGATTGGTGGAGAGGGCCGGACACCTGCGGAGGACGTGCAAACTGCCAACCTGCCCCACCCCCCAGGACCCGGCCCTGAGTGTCTCCTCTGTTTGGCTGGCTATCATTTCTACTCCACCAGTAAGAGAAGGAGAGTGCTTTCCTGAGTTCTTGACCCAACAGACCCAACCCAAGGCCTCGGTCACAGGACCCTCCAAACTTGGAGTCATCTGGGCAAAGTGCAGTCTGCCTGGGCAGCCGGTTCGCGGCTGGCATCGGAAGTAGAGGCGGTCTTGTAGGACAGAGCCCTCTAACATGTAGGGTTTGACGCTCACTCCAGGCGGATCATGTCAGAATCGAGTTGAATTGCTGTGCACCCGAGAATCAGAGACTGGGTTATTGGTGTGGTGGGAAACTCCACATATTTTCATCACAAAGAATCTCAGAAGCAATGAAAAACAAAACAGGGTGTCTCCGAGCCAGTAAGCTTTTGCGAGGCACCAAAATCTGCCACCTTGATCTTGGACTCCCCAGCTTCCAAACCGTGAGAAATCAAATGTCTGGGGTTTAGACCCTCCCAGCCTCTGGCATTTTGCCGTAGCAGTCTGAGCTGAGACAGAAATCAGTTAAGGGAGAATATGACTGTCGCAGATGCCTCCAGAGGCAGAAGTGGCTTTGGAACCGAGGAACGGGAAGAGGCCGCCAGAGTTTTGAGGGGCTCCCTGGAGAAAGCCCAGGCTGCCGAGAAGCCACTGCTCAGAGCGATTCTGGTGAAGGCTCAAGAAGGAAAGAGGCCAGCGCCCCCTTCTCGTGGGCAAAATGCTGGTAGAAAGAGGGGTGGCAAAGGCCATTCTGGTGAGTTCCCAGATGGAAATGAGGAACAGGTTTTTGGACAACGGGGAAAAGGCAATCCTTGTGATAAAGTGGGAAAGAACTTGGCTGAATGGTACTCATGTTCTGGTGCTCCGAGGAAGGCTGGTTCCTCCTGCCTGCTTAGGATAAAATGCAAGAGGAGAGAGAGGTGGTGACGGATTGCTAGGTTAGAGGGAACCGGAGCTTGAAGATTTGGAAAATTCTCAGCCGGTCCGTATTGCAAAAACAGAAAGGTGTTTAATAAAAAGAAAATATCAAGGATGTGGCCGGCTGCCCATGTGACAAGGTTAGTGGGAGTGTGAACTGTGGACCCAATCCGCCATCACAAGAGGTCAGGAGTAGAGATAAGATTACGCTGGCAAAGACACTGGCCGTTGGCACTGCAGGGGACAGAGGAAGCAGGACCACAGGGAGGAAGGCTGGAATTCTGAGATCCTACAGCACCAGGTCCTACTGCCGTTCAGCTGTGACCATGACTGCCCACGAAAAGGGAAGGATGGGGCACCTTACTGATGGCTCAGTCGTTAGAATATATGACTCTTTTTTTTCTTAATGTTTATTTGTTTTTGAGAGAGAGAGAGAGAGCACAAGCAGGGGAGGGGCAGAGAGAGAGAGGAAGACACAGAACCCCAAGCAGGCTCCAGGCTCTGAGCTGTCAGCATAGAGTCCGATGCAGGGCTCGAACCTACAAACCATGAGATCATGACCTGAGCAGATGTTGGATGCTTAACCGACTGAGCCACCCAAGCGCCCTAAGCATATGACTTTTGATCTCAGTGTCACTCGTTCAAGCCCCGTGCTGGGCATGGAGCTTACTTAAAAAGAAAAAAATAAGGCAAAAAAGAAAAGCGAAGAATGACCCTGGAGGTTTTCAGCCATCATCAGAGCTCTTCTTGATTGAGGGGAGAACATGGGGCCACTCAGCAGAGCCTGGGGTGGGGGAGCCCCCTTGCCCCGCGGGGTCCTGGAGTGGTACTGGGGCCCTGGTTGGCCTGGAGGTCAGAAGCTCTAACCAAGAAGGATCATTCTCGAGCCTCAACGTCTCCTGGAATTTGTCTTGCTAGGTTCTGGACTTCTTTGGAGCTCATTGCCCCTTTCTTCTTCTTTTTGTTTTTTAAAGTTCATTTATTTATTTTGAGAGAGAGAGTGCAAGAGAGAGCAAGCATGAGGGACAAGTAGAGAGAGAGAGAGAGAGAATCCCAAGCAGACTCCTCACTGTCAGCAACAAGCCCAATGTGGGGCTCAATCTCACGAACTGTGAGATCATGATCTGAGTCGAAACCAAGAGTCAGATGCTTAACTGACTGAGCCATCCAGGTGCCACTCTTCTCCTCCTCCTCCTCTTCCTCCTCCACCTCCTCCTCCTTCAGTTTATTTATTTGTGAGAGAGAGAGAGAGCACAAACAAGGAAGGATGGAGAGATACAGGGAAAGAGAGAATCCCAAGCGGGCTCTGAGCCACCAGCACAGAGCCTGATGCAGGACTTGATCCCACGAACTGTGAGATCATGACCTGAGCCGAAACCAAGAGTTTCAACAGACTGAGCTACCCGGGCGCTGCCCCCTTTCTTCTTTCTGATTTCTCCCTTTGGGAATAGAAACGTCTGTCCTATGTCTGTCCACCACTATGGGTTTGGGAAACCCAAAACTTACCTGATTTTACAGGTTCATAGCTGGAGAGGAATTTTGCCTCTCCATGAAACATACCACAAATCACACCTGTGCCTGATTAAGATGATGTTTAGGTGGTATTTTGAACTCACACTTTGCAGTTGATGCCAGGATGAGGTAAGAATTGGGGGGGTTTTGAGACTGAAGGAATGTATTTTGCAAGTGATAAGAACATGAATTGGGGGAGGGGCCAGGGGTAGAATGTTGGGAGTGGGATGTGGCTTGTTGCTGGTCTGTGCTTCCCCCGCCCCGCCTCCCATCCATGGTGTTTTGTCACAGCATCGTGAGATACCAAGACATCCAGACAGAGGAATAGAAAGCAGGGAAGTGCTAATACACGATGCTGCAAAATGGATGAGCCCTGAAAACACAGTGTCAGATTAAAGGTATCAGGTCATGCGTGCCTGGGCGGCTCATCTGACTCTTGATTTCAGCTTCAGGTCATGATCTCATGGATTGTGGGACTGAGCCCTGAGTTGGACTCTGCACTGACAGCTTGGAGCCTGCTTGGAATTCTGTCTCCCTCTCTCTCTCTCAGTCTCAAAATAAATAAATAAATAAACATTTAAAAAAATATCCGATGGGGCACCTGGTGGACTCAGTCAGTTAAGCATCAGGCTTCCGCTCAGGTCATGATCTTTAAGTTCCTGATAGATTCAAGCCCTGCATCAGGCACTGCACTGACAGGGGGAGCCTGCTTGGGATTCTCGCTCTCTCTCTCTCTCTGCCCTCCTCTGCCTTCCCCCACTTGCACATACTCTCTCTTAAAATAAATAATAAATAGGGGTGCCTGAGGGGCTCAGTCGGTTGAGTATCTGACTTCAACTCAGGTCATGATCTCGCAGTCTGTGGGTTCAAGCCCCCTGTCAGGCTCTGTGCTGACCACTAGCTCAGGACCTGGAGCCTGTCTTCAGATCCTGTGACTCCTTCTCTCTCTGACCCTCCCCTGTTCACTCTCTGTCTCTCAAAATAAAATAAAGACATAAAAAATTAATTTAAAAAAATAAATAAGAAATAAATTAAAAAAAAGAAGATATCAGACACAAAAGGCCATGATTTTCATATTATATGAGTCCATTTATATGAAATCTTCAGAATAAGCCACTCCATAGGAACAGAAAGTAGATTGCTGCTTGCCAGGGCTGCGGGGAGGGCTGACGGCAGATGGGTGAGGGGTCTCCATCCGAGGTTACGAGAACGTTCTAGAACACGTCAGTGGTAACTGCACCACATTGTGAATATACTTACTGTCACTGAATTGTATACTTAAAAAATTTTTTTAATGTCTATTTGTTTTTGAAAGAGAGAGAGACAGAGTGTGAGCAGGGGAGGGTCAGAGAAAGAGGGAGACACAGAATCTGAGGCAGGCTCCCCGCTCTGAGCTGTCAGCACAGAACCTGATGCGGGGCTCGAACTCAAAAACTGTGAGATCATGACCTGAGCCAAAGTCAGATGCTCAACCGACTGAGCCCCCCAGGCTCCCCGACACAACACTTTAAAAGAGAACAGGGGTGACTGGGAGGCTCCCTTGGTTGAGCGTCCGATTCTTGGTTTCTTCTCAGGTGATGATCTCACAGTTGGTGAGTTCCAGACCCATGGGGGACTCTGCACTGACAGTGGGGAACCTGCTTGGGATTCTCTCTCTCTCCTTCTCTCTGTCCCAACCCGCCACCCTGAGCACATGCACGTCCTCTCTCTCACAATAAATAAACTTTAAAAATAAATAAATAATCAAAAAACTTCAAAAAATAAGAGTTAGAATGGTAAGTTTTATGCTATGTGTATTTCCGCACATTTTATTTATTTATTTATTTATTTTGAGAGAGGCAGAGATGGTGCAAGTGGGGAAGGTGGAGAGAGAGAGAGAGAGAGAGAGAGAGAGAATCCCAAGCAGGCTCCTCACTACCCACTACTACCACGGGGCCCCGAACCTGTGAAACCACAAGATCATGACCTGAGCTGAAGCCGAAGTTGACTGAGCCACCCAGGCGCCACAGCACAGTTTTTAAAAAATGTTTATTTATTGATTTTGAGGGGGCAGAGGGGCAGAGAGAAAGGGGGAGAGAAAATCGCAAGGAGGCTCCCAGCAGTCAGCGCAGAGCCCCATGACGCGCTTGATCTCGCCAACTGGGAGATCATGACCCTTCCTTCTAGAGGCTGAATAATATTCCACGGGATACACTGGGGGATTGTTCCGCCTTGAAAAGGAAGGGCGTTCCGGGGTGGCTGGGTGTTTCGGTCCATTAAACCTCCGACTCTTGATATTGGCCCAGGTCATGATCTCACAATTTGTGTGTTCAAGGCTCAAGTCAGGCTCCTTGCTGACAGTGCAGAGCCTGCTGGGGATTCTCTCTCACTCTCTGCCCCTCCCCTGCTCTCTCTTGCTCTTACAATAAATAAACTTAAAAAAATAAAATAAAAGGAAAGGAATTCTGACACAGCATGGATGAACCTTGAGGACTTGAGCTCTGTAAAATAAGCCGGCCACAAAAGACAAATATGATTCCATTGACATGAGTAGTGCCATGTAAGAGACAGAAAGCAGGATGGTGGTTGCTGGGGAGGGGGGAGGGGGGAAGGGAATGGGGTGAGTGTTTAATCAGGACAGAGTTTGGGAAGGTGAAAAGTTCTGCAGGAGGATGGTGGTGATGGTGGTGATGGCTGCACAGTCCTGTGAGTGTA
>PJEM01022000.1:0-10141 GCA_004023845.1 Helogale parvula | reverse complement strand
GAGGGAGAGAGAGCTGGGGAGAGAGAGGGATACAAATCTTGAGAGACTATTGAATGCTGAAAATGAACTGAGAGTTGAGGGGGAAGGGGGACGGGGGAAAAGAGGTGGTGGTGATGGTGGAGGGCACTTAAGGGGAAGAGCACTGGATGGTGTATGGAAAACAATTTGATAATAAAATATGATGGAAAAAAAAAATAAATAAAAAAATAAAATAAAATAAAATAAAATAAAATAAAATCTAGTGTGTCTGACATAAGTATGACTATCCTGGCTTTCTTTTGAAATCCATTACCATTATTGATGGTCCTCCATCCCCTCCCTTTCAATCTACAGGGGTCTTTAGGTATAAAATGAGTCTCTTTTAAGAAGCATATAGAGAGATCTTGGGTTTTCTTAATCTATTCTGATATCCTTTGTATTTTTATTGGAGAATTTAGTTCATTTATATTCAGAGTAATTATTCACAGCTAAGAATTTAGTGCCATTGTGTTACCTGTAAAGCGATTTGTTTCTGGAGATTTTCTGTTCCTTTCTAGTCTATGTTGCTTTTGGTCTTTCTTTCCCACTCAAAGGTTTCTCTTTAGTACCTAATGGATAGCTGCTTTAGTCGTCACGAATATGTTTAGTTTTTTTTGATCTGAGAAATTCTTTAGCTCTCCTTCTATTCTGAATGGCAGCCTTGCTGGCTAAACGTATTCTTGGTTGCATATTTTTCTTGAGCACTTTGAATATATCATGCCTCTCCGTTCTGGCCTACCAGGTTTCTGTGGAAGAATCTGTTGCTAACTTTATTCGTCTTCTCTTGTCAGTTAAGAATTTCTTTTTCCTTGCTACTTTCAGGATTCTTTCCTTAACTCTGTATTTTGCAAATTTTACTACACACAGATCAATGGAACAGAATAGGAAGCCCATAAATGTACCCACAACTATATGATTAACTATTATTCAACAAAAATTAGTTGAATATCCAAAGGGAAAGAGATAATCTCTTCAATAAATGGTGTTGGGAAAACTGGACAGCAACATGCAGAAGAATACAACTGGACCACTTTCTCACACCATACACAAAAATAAAGTCAAAATATAGGAAAGACCTAAATGTGAGACAGGAAACCATTAAAATCCTTAGAGGAGAACACAGGCAGCAACCTCTTTGACCTCAGCCATAGCAACTTCTTACTAGACATGTCTACAGAGGCAAGGGAAACACAAGTAAAAATGAACTATTGGGATTTCATCAAGATAAAAAGCTTCTGCATGGAAAAAAATCAAAACTAAAAGACAACGTACAAAATAGAAAATATTTGCAAATGATGAACCTCATAATGGGGTAGTTTCATTATATGCCATTTTATATTTTACTTACATGTTAATTATCAATCCCATCTCCCATTTATACTATGCCTTTTAAAACACATTTTAAAAGTGAGAATGTACCACCCTGGTGTGGGATACTTCTAGGGGCAAAGTGGGGAGGGAGACAGGGAATACATGGGGACTCTGGGTACTTCCTGCTCACTTGTGCTATGGATCTAAAACTGCTCTAAAACACACAGTCATTTTTAAAGGAAATAATATACAGTATTTGAGTTTATTCCAGCTTCCCCTTAGGCTGGAGAAAAACATTGGTTCCATCCTAAAATAAGGAAGGGTAAACTACAGAGACATAATTATTCCTGAAATCACCAGAAAGCTGAGATGCAGGGCAAGCCAAGGGCATGAAATCTTCGAAAGACTGGCATATGCAGACAGAGACAGGTTGTGAGCTCTTACTCACCTGGGCCAGAACCTTGGAGGAAAACAAGCCTGTGAGAATTGCTTTCACAAAGGGCTCAAGTTCACGGTTCATGCTTTCAAGCCCCGCATTGGGCTCTGTGCTGACAGTGCGGAACATGCTTGTGATTCTCTCTCTTGCTCTCGCTCTTGCTCTCACTGTAACTCTCCTCTGCTTGCTCACTCGCTCTCTCCCTCTTTCTCTCTCTATCAAAAATAAATAAATAAATAAACTTAGCTTAAAAAAAAAAAAAGAATGACTGAAGCCTCAGCAAAAAATGCCCAGCAGCTCCCGAGATCTTCTCCACACACTTGGAACGGTCCTGGCAAGGATGTGCAGGGGAGAGTGGAAACCAGAGGAAGCCTCCTCCGGGGTGCAGGTTTGGTGAGGGCACCACAGCCGCGCAGCTGCAGAAGGAGGCCCAGGGCCCAGGTTCCCAGGAACAAAAGCCTGAGCCACTGAGAGAAGGGCCGCAAACTCTGTTTCCCTCAGAGACGATGGAGACTCATTACTGAGGGCAGAGAACAGAGCAGGGAAAACAAAGGCGTTCTCGCGGGTCCTTGGGGCAGGAAGCCACTTGGTTCAGACAGTGAGCCATCTCCTCAGCCTGCAGGGGTGGATAGGCCACTAGGAAGGCCTTAACAGGAGGCACAGTGACAGAGGATGTGCCTGAGACTGAGAGAGACCCAGAGCAAGGGGAAGAAAGCCTCCCCCTCCATCACCAGGCCTGCAGGAACTGAGGAATGAGCCACAGCTGTGACCAGGGCGGAGGGGCAGCCTGTGGACAGACGCACTCTCCACATGCAGCCTCGCACCAGAGCCTAAGACTCAGGGTGGTTCAGGCACACTGGGGAACGCCCTCCAACCCCAAACACCCCACACTCAGCACCAGAGACAGAGAATTAATTTGCTGGTAGATGGGGACAAACACAGAACCCAAGCCCAGCCCACCCCATGAGGGCACGGATTCCCACACTCTCCTCAGCACACAAGCCCACAGTCAGAAGAAATGTGCCCCTTCCTACACATAATGCCCTTCATCTCAGTTTATTATCCTGCTTACAGAATGTTCACTTGTCAGTCAAAATGAGAAGGAAAAGGCAAGACAAATCTCAGTGTCATTGAACAAAGAAATTAACAGAACCAGAATTAGATGCACTTGGTTATAGGCATGATCACACAGGGGCTTTAAATAACTCTCATCCGTTAAAGGCTCTGCTGGAAAAGATGGACAGTGTCACAGATGCTTCAAGAATGTCAGTAAAGAATAGGAAACGACATGGAGGCATGAAATACAAGTGCTGGACACAAAGAACACAGAAACAGAAGTAAAACACAGCTTATGAGCTGAGGAACATCAGTGAGCTCAGAAGCAGAAAGGCAGAGGCAGAGAGGTCACCTGTGCTCTGACTTTGAAGGTGGGGGAGGGGCAGCAGCAAAGGCATGGAGTTGGGGTAGGGGGGAGGCCCTGAGATCCTGCAGTGGACAGTGAAGAAGAGTCCCAAACATTTCATCCGGATGCTGAAATGAGGACACAGCATCTTCACACACTTTTCTCCTTTACGTGTCATGTGTATATTTGTATTTTTGACTTATTTTCTTCTCCTTCAACCTTTTCCCTACTATTTTATATAGGGCTGTCCATCGTGGTAAATTTTACACTTTACTCCATGATTTGCATAATATTTAGACCAGGATAGTGACATTTTAGAGGAGGTATGAGGTCTATATAAGAATTTCAGTCTGGGAGATGTAATGTCTCTCTGAAATCTCTTTTAAATCATGTGACTTTGCTTGACTTTTCTCCTTCGTTCAGATTCCTCTAATGTCAAAAGTATCACTGGAGATGTCAGCCAACTGGTCCCCTGGCCACTAAGTTCTTCTTCCTCCGCATCATTACCATAGTGACAATTCTAAAATGTAAATTCTATCAAGTCATATCCCAGCTTAAAAATATTTGCCAGTTCCAGACTGCTATTGAGTAAATTTAAAATATAATTCGGCATTCAATGCCCTCTGTGATCTGACCCTTCTTCACCTGCCTGCTTCATCCTCACCATTTCCTCATCTTCTCTGCCCTGCAAGCATGGCTCCAGGGAATTTGTGAACTCTGTGCCCTTGTCAGCTCTGTATTTTTCACTGGTTCTCAGTCTAAACAAGAACCTTTTCTTGTCCTTTCATACAAAAAGACTTCTGCAGTCACCCCAAAGTCTTACTCTCCACGACTATTCCACCTCACTAGTTTACAAAGACCAACTCGGGTCCTGCTGTGCGTGGAAGGAGGGCTAGGAGAAAGTGTTCAAAATGGAGACGAGAGGAAAACACTGAACAGCTATCCTGAGTCACCCAAAGCATATATACTTGTCTTATCTTGCACTGGCTTCGGCTGAGGAATCTGCCCTTTCTAAGATTAACTACAATTTTTATATCTTATACATTATCTCAGATTGTGTGTGCCAATTCTGTGTTTAAAGTCTAGGAAAAGAGTTAATACTTATTTCAGAAATGGGATGGTTTTAAAGTTTAAATGGTACCCTTGTATATGCAGTCAAACTCTACTCAGGTGGTGCCCCAAAGGCGGCTTGTCCTTGGCCAGTAGTAGCCTCTCCAAACACCTTAACTTATATTCCCATCACTGCGAAACAAGACCTTCAGCTGATGCTCCCCCACTGAGGTACCTCCATCGGGCAGACGAGACGCCGTGTGCACATGCAGCGGGTCCAGCACGGAGACATCGTCACAGCCTTGATAGCATCCCTCATCTCAGAACAGCGACTCCCACAGTTGCTGGATGTGGATCCATGCGCTGTGCGTGTATTGAGTCTAAAATGTGAAAATGCTGTTGCTCCCAAAAGGAAACACAATAACTTTATACAAAGTCTGAATGAGGACGAACCAATGGTCCAAAGTAAGAGTCATGAATCGGTGCACAGCCGCAGGCAAGGTGATGCATCAAAACAGCAAACTGTGCTTTTTGTTCATTACTCTCAGGACATATGAATGGAGATTGAATAAAGGTGGGAAGTTCTATTACAGCAGCACTCAACTCCTCCATCCGTGCTGCTGTGACATAAACATACACCCACACCCAGCCCAGCCTCCAGCCTCCTACCCAGCATCACCAGGGCGTGTGTCAGCATCTCCTTCCTGGTTGCCAGGGCAATGCAGGTGATGCCTGCCGTGTCTGAGTTGAGTGGGAGAAAACACAGGCAAAGCTCCTTTCTCTAAGTGATGCTCAGGATTCATCAAGTTGCCAGTTTTGACGTTAATCCAGATATTTGTCCTAGTAGTTTCTGCCAGGCCCCCTTCACCTCCTTATTCCTTATGCTATAAATCATGGGGTTCAGCACAGGCATCAGAATGGCGTAGAAGACAGAAATCAACTTCTCCTGAAGGACAGAGGGGCTGGAGCGTGGCTGGATGTAAGTGAAAATGGTCATGCCATAGCACAGGACAACCACTGTGAGGTGAGACGCACAGGTGTGGAAGGCTTTCTTTCTTCCCTCTGTGGACTGGATCTTCAGGATGGTGGAGATGATCTGGACGTAGGACAAGAGGACCAGGCAGAAGGGTGTCATCAGCAAGACAATGCTAGACACCATGATCGCGATCTCATTGGAGGAGGTGTCCACACAGGCCAGTCTGACCACAGCTAGGAGTTCACAGGATATGTGATCAATATACTTGTTTGTGCACATGGGCAGCTGAAAGGTGATGACGGTCTGCATGAGAGAGTTGACAGACCCGCTGACCCAGGATGTGATGGCCAACTTCACACAGAGTCCTCCATGCATGATGACCGAGTATCGCAAGGGGTTACACACAGCCACATAGCGGTCGTAGGCCATCACTGCCAGTAGAGCAAACTCAATCCCACCCAATCCCAGAGAGAAGAATAACTGGGCTGCACAGCTCACAAATGGGATTCCTTTATGTTCTGCGAGAAAATGCGCCAGCATCTGAGGAACGATGCTTGTGGCATAAGAGACATCAACAAGGGAGAGGTTGGTGAGAAAGAAGTACATGGGAGTGTGGAGTCGGCTGTCCAGTCTGATCAGAAGAACAATGAGGAAGTTCCCCAGCACTGTCACCAAGTACATGATCAAGAAGAGGACAAAGAGGGAGACCCGTGTGTCCCAGTCACTGGACAGGCCTAGGAGAATAAACTCTTTCACCCATGTCTGGTTATCTGTTTCCATTTAAAAATGTGAAGATTATTGTCTGCAGAGAGTCAGAGAGAACAGAAGCTGTTGAATGAAAGAATATATAAGAATATAAGAATAACTTCTTCTTAAAATAATGCAATTCTACTGACATGCATGACTAGATATTTTCAATCATAGGGGCCAAGATGATAGACTTGATCCACCGTATCTACTCTACATAAGAGAGGAAACTAGCACGTTCATAAGGATGTGATGTGGTCTCAGGGAGTCAGTTACAGCCTGGAGATAAAGGAGTGCAATTTTTGGAAGCTCTGTATCTCTCCAACTTATCTGAGTTTCCAGGGCAAGGGAGAACTGTAGATGATCACGAGAGGTAAAATAAGCAATGACAGTAAGCATAGGTCAACATTCAAGGACAACCCTACATGTATCTAGTGCACAAAACATGATGAAATGTATAAATAAGTTACAAAAGAAAAGATTTTGAGGAGGCAGATGCAGATTGCAAATAAGGCTAACATCTCATGGAAAAGCCTGGAATAAAAGACCTTGAATATGAATCCTGTTTTCATGACTTACCAGATATGAGATTGCATTAAACATTTAAACTTTTACATACAAATGGACAACGTTGCATATCTTACAAGTATGTTTAAGCACAAGTGTGGATAACTGTGGGGAATGTACTTCATAACCTCTTCCTGGCAGTAGTACAGTACTCTGTTTATCAGTGTAAGTTATAGCAGAAGCTCCACGCTGGGAGAAACAGAGTAACAAGAGCTGTGCTCTCCTCTCGTGACCCGTCCACAATTTCAGACATTAAAAAAGAAGAAGAAGAAGAAGCAGCAGCAGCAAACCTTTAGTAGATTGAAATCTTCAAGGTGGGAAAATATGGGTCTTTTGAGAATTTGGTGTCTTTGGTCTTTGAAAGGAGAAGGAGAACCATGATAATTTTATCTTGTTGGTTTTTTTTTTTTATTTTGTTACCCTTTTTTGCCTACTCATTCTGACTTGCTCTTTTTATTTTTCTACAATAAAAAGAAAATAGACTTCTGGTCTCAGAGAAAAGGACAGTGTGGAAATGGCTGCTTTGGCTTTCTAGTGTAAAAAAAGGAAGAGAAAACAAATCTGTTAACTTTACTTGACTCTCTTGCAGATCTGCATAGGAAGTAGACATTTGTTTTTTATTAATTTGGCAAATATCTCTAAGTGCCATCTTGGCCAGATGCTGGGATTTCAAGGGCAGTATTATATTTCCCTGTGCTCCGAATGCTCAAGGGGAAGAAAAAGACAGAACAGATTGTCCTTCCATCAGTGGACCCCTGTTGCACGTGCGGGCTGTCTGGACAACAAGCCAGCCCATGACTCACTCTGCTCCTCTTACCCACCCCACACCTCTCTTTACTACAACTCTTGTCTTGTGGCAAATGATTGACAGCATTGCATCCTAGAGAAAGAGGGACCTGTAGAGCCCTGAAGTTTTTGTTTTAAATCTGTTATCTTCTGCTTCCTGAAGGCTAGAGCAAGCTACTTAGACCTCTTAGTTTTATATGCTTTAATTTGTAAAATGTGGAAAATTTTGGCCAACTGAAAGGATGATTGGTGAACTCAAATGTTTGGGAGATCTACCATCAGTCCAATAGTGACTGAATAGGCAGGTGCCCATCACTCAGTGAAGATAGTTGGTTAACATTTCATTTCACATTGACCACATTTGGGATCTTGTTCTGCATTTATTCCCTTTTCTACCAACCCGAGTTTCTCTTGCTTCTGGTTGATTCCCTTTCCCTCATTATAAAAACCCAATATGAGGGAGAGAATCTATGCTACATAATAACCATTCTGATTCTCTCTTCCTTTCCCATCCAGAGTTCTGAAATGATTGGTGTCCACTTGCAGGGTTTATTTACTCATAACATCCATCCTTTAGGCCATGGAAATCTGGATTCCATCTTCATGAATCCATAGATCTTGCCCTTTTGAAGGGCATACATGGCTTTATTTTTAATTTTTTAAAATTTAATTCAAGTTAGTTAACATGCAGTGTTGTCTTGGTTTCAGGAGTAGAACTCATGGCTTTCTAATCATTGGTTTGAAAGAATTTATTCTATTTTACTCCTTTATTGTTTAAATAATTGAACTATTTGTTCCTTCACACTCTCAGCTCTGTGATGCTCTTCTGTTCTGGTTTTCTCCCAATCTAATGTTTTTGTCTGTAGTCTTGGATACATATTTTAAATTCTCCTGTTGCATGACTGCAAGGATCTTCCAGGTTCTATGCACAGAATGTGTGCTTTTCTTCCTGCAGCTCATCCTTAGAGGACTCTTCTAAAACTATAATCATTATTATCAATTCAGGATCTCCTAACTCAAGCCCTTGATGATCTCCTAGACATCCGCAAAGGCCAGATGCTTCTCCAACAGCTTAGTGAATGATTTCTAAATATCCCACCAATGATTCAGCTCATCTCTCCACAGCCTGTATGCCATCCAGACTCCTTTATCTCAACCACTAGACTAGAATTCACTCTCTCTCCCAGGAAATTATATTTAGTTTTTTCTTCCTCCTTACATCCTACAGAACAAGTCCTCTTCTTTCATTGTTTATTTATGAATTGTTCACCTTTCCCTTTGACTTCATTCACACTGATAATATACCACGACTGTGTTATCACCCTCCATCTGGTAAGTGCATAACTTCCTTTTGAATCTCACTGATCCAGCCTGAACTCAGTCCTGCTAATACTTAAATAATTTTCATGGATACATCAGCTAACTACTGTTAACTTGTCAAACAGTATATATATTTCTAAAGTTCACTGCCTTTGTTTTTAAGGTTTTAAATTTTAATTAAGTGATATCCAAATATGTCTGCTTCCTACAATGATAGAGTTCATTTTTGGACACCTGATAGATTAAGAAAATATAAATAGCATCTTTATTTTATTACACTTGTGTGAAAATTATCCTTTTTGTGCATATTTTGGATGTAATTATTCAAAATGAAATTTTAAAAACATAAATTACCTGACCTTATTATGAACTTTAAAATAGGTCATGTAACAAAAAACGGAGACCCCTACAGATGGAGGAGGGATCAAGAATGACACTGAAATTATAGGGAAGTTCAGGTCTGAGGTATGGACCCAGACATCAACTCTTCATTGTTAAAACAGAACTTTGATCTGGGTAAAGTACCTCCATGTGCCTTCCCCCATTATCCACTTATTAATATAAACAGCAAATAGAAGCAAAATGTTTTCTCTATAGGAGAAAGATATGCAAACAAAAAACAAGTTTTCAGATTCCCAATACAACACATTTTATCTAACTTAATATAACAAATTGGAAAACTCACCTTTAGCCAGTTATGTAATTTTTTTTATTTGAGTACAGAAAATCTGTCCATTTCCCTGAAATCTAGGTGGCCTTGTGTGTTGAAGAGCTAAACAATTGTGGCTGGAACAATGAAAGTCCTGAATACAGAAGAAGAACGCATGAAGGTAGGTCCCCCAACCTGCAAATGCATTTCTTTCGTGCTGCTCAAAATCACTCAGAGGCATACCTTCATGAAGGTGAACTATCCAGAGGAATGACACTTTCATGTAGAGGGAGATTTCTCTGGCTTGTGCCTGAAGAGTTGGTTGATGTCAGCACTGAGAGAATCCATCCTGAGCAGGAGTATCTGCATCATCCTAACATAGGGAAACGGAGACCCCACGGGTGGCTGGCGTGGTTGGTATCTCCAAGACTGATGCGACATCCTGAACAACAGTCACTTCACTCTCTCTGGGGTCCTGTGAACTTCTTCCAGTCTGATTTGCTTACCTGGCTTCTCACTTCATCAGAGTCCAATTCTTGAAACTCAGTTTCTCAAACATGCACAAACCTGACATGCATTTTGGTAACATATTTGGTCTCATGTAAATTCCTGTCTTCTTTAACTCCTTGCTCCCTGTAGCTAAGACTAGTGTTTTCTTGCAATATAATTCCCTCTGCCAGGCAAGTCTCCACAGTGCAATCCCCACAGCCAATTCTAGAGAACCCAAGCCTGGGATGAAGCAGGACACCTAAACCTTGCCTCCAGTTCATCCTCTGAGTGTCAAGGGTCTTTGAATAGGCTCTTAATTGCCTTATATCTTCATCTGTTACTAAAAAGAGTATCATAAGATTGTGAGAATCAAACTCTCCAGAAATAATT
>PJEM01021999.1:0-10145 GCA_004023845.1 Helogale parvula | reverse complement strand
TGTGTTGCCAATATTTTTTAAATTTGCTTATTTATTTGAGAGAGAGAGGGAGGAAGGGGGGAGGACAGAGAGAGAGAATCCCAAGCAGGCTCCGGGCTGTCAGCACAGAGCCCGGGGTGGGGCTTGAACTCACAAACTGTGAGATCATGACCTGAGCTGAAATCAAGAGTCTGACACTTCACCCGCTGAGCCCCCAGGTGCCCTGTGTGACCAGTATTTCAAGCGTATTTTATTTGGGTGCAGTGTGCACCACATTCACCCTCCTAGCGCCTGGGCGCACAGCTCCGGGGCGCAGCATGTGGCCAGGGTGCTCATTCCACTGGCATTCCCAGAGGAGGCTCGGGCCGGACTGAGCGTCTGTCCCCACAAACAATCCGCCTGCTGGTGGGTGCTGGCTGACCCACCCTGATCTGCTCTGTCTCTACGGATCCCGAGCACAGGTGCTTCCCACTCAAGGTCCTTCATGGTAACGAGTGTGCGTGACTTTCTTTTCCCACCAAGTCCCAGTGTCGTCAGGGAAAAGGAGAGGGCCACGTTCCTTTCCTACTCGTGCTTTCCTTTTTCCCCCTTTAGCAGGATGTTTGTATAGGTTATAAATGGCATGCTCCACTACGGAAAACAATTTAAGGGAGATATTACTAGTGTCACCTAGAAATTTAGAACTAAAACTCAGAATTAGGGGTGAAATCATACCATCCTATAAAATATCAAAACAAAGCTCATCTAGTTTTCATGTTACGGAAATCTTCATACTTTTCTGTCCCAACAAATGTTTACACGAGCTCACGGAGATCAGGGTAACGGAGTATATGTGGGTCAGAGGACGAATCCACGTACCATTTCTTGCAAAATACCGGAAGGTGCTCGTGTCTGAATAATTCCCAGTGATGCTGTTTCTCTATTAACCAGTTGACTGGCCACATCAAGGAGAGGGACTGTTATTGTATTGATATTCGATGATTAATTCAGTTGAACTTCATTGTAATGAGCTGATTAAGTCAGGAAATGTGAGATGCTTATTTCACAGCTTGTGATGAAATTGGTAAACGACCTTAATAAAAAAAGCAGTAGAGATATTAAATTAGCAGAAAGTAATAGAACTGGTTTAATTTTTGATGGCATAATTGCCGGTGGTTCTAAGCATCATGTACAAAATTGCCACGCTTCTAAGTATCTATTCTAAATAAGTAAGCCATCACAAGAAATGATTTCTTTTTTCTTTTTTAAGAAATTGTAAACAATATTCAATTCTTTTTTTAATGTTTATTTATTTTTTTTGAGAGACAGAGCATGAGCAGGGTAGTCTCAGACAGAGAGAGGGAGACACAGAATCTGAAACAGGCTCCAGGCTCTGAGCTGTCAGCACAGAGCCCAACGCGGGGCTCGAACCCACGAACCATGAGATCATGACCTGAGCCGAAGTTGAACATTAAACTGACTGAGCTATCCAGACACCCCAAGAAATGATTTCTATAAGCCCAATCGTTCATCGTGACCTTACTTTCAATATTTTTTTTTTAGAAATATAAGTATTTAGCAACAGGAGGATGAGCAAGTAAGTTAATCTGTCCCTTAGTGGACTAAAAATAACAGGTAAGACAAATGCAAATGAATGTCAGAAACTCTTTCAGGACTGAGTGAATAAAGCAGGATGCAGTTTTGTGGGTGCTGTATTTGTCATTATTTAAAGAAAACGCACTGAGGGCGCCTGGGTGGCTCAGTGTGTTGTGTCTGATTCTTGATTTTTACTCGGGTCGTGATCTCACGGTCTGTGAGTTTGAGCCCCGTGTTGGGTTCTGCTCAGCGCAGAGCCTGCTTGTGATTCTCTCTGTCTCCTTCTCTCTGCCCCTTTCCTGCACTCTCTCCTGCTCTCTCTCAAAATAAATAAACTTAAAAAAGAGACAATGCTCTGAAACTGACATTTATATAATCAGTAGCCACTTGGCTCCATCCACACTCTTCCAGGCCTGCGGGACACATACACAGGATTGTCAGTCGTCTGCATGTCTAAGTTCTCTCCTCTGTGACCGATCCGCTCCTGTGTCTCTCTCTCTGTCTCCCTCTCTCTCTGTCTCTGTCTGTCTGTCTGAGACATCTATGACTCAGGTCACTTTCTTGGTTTCTCATCTTCTTACTCTTCATGTCTTAGTCCTCCTTAAAGTTTTGTCACTAATCATCATTTCTTGGCACCCTTCCTGCATGGCACGGTCTGACCTCTCCCAGAGGGCGTTAATTGGGGTGGAGTCTCAGCGGCGCCGTGAAGCACAGACTTGTTTCCTGCTCGCACGATATTCTGGTCTGTTCTCCCTCAGGTCATCGGGGATCCAGGCACCTACTTCCGTGGAGGGACCGGACCCGGTTCTGGTGGGTGTTGGTTGAACAAAGCAGGATGTGTAGCTCACGTTACGCTGAGAAGTCAGATGGCGGAGAGAAGATGGACGGCAGCTGGGAGGGAGGGGCCTGGAGGTCCAGTTTCTTTCGAGGTGACTTGGTCTTAGCATATCCGTGGGCTGAGGGAACAGCCAGGCACAGGTCAGAAGCTTGGAGACCTCTTAGCATAACTGCGGAGTATCTGCTTCTAGAAGGAAGAATTTCCAGGAGCCAAGGCACCAGGCTCGCTCCGGGGAGGTGCTTGCCGGCTTCTCCGACAGAGGACGGGATGCGCACTTAGCAGTGAAGCCGACGGGGGATGCGGCCATCATTCGTCCTCAAGCCCGAGTCAGGTTTGGGCCCAAGGTCCCTGTTTTGTGTCCTGCACTGGGAGTGAAGGAGGGATATGAAGATGGGGGCCGGGGTCACAGCCTCAGGGGCTTCCAAGCACACATTGCCCGCCTACAGAAGCCCAGTGTTTTCGGGCTGAACCTGAAGTTTTGGTTTGATAACATTTTCTTTTCTTATCTTTTCTAATTTTTAAAAATGTTTTATTTATTTTTGAGATAGAGAGAGAGAGAGAGACAGTGTGAGCAGGGGAGGGTCAGAGAAAGGGGAGACACAGAATCAGAAGACAGGTTCCAGGCTCTGAGCTGTCAGCACAGACCCCAACAGGGGGCTCAAACTCACGAACCGTGAGATCATGACCTGAGCCGAAGCCAGATGCTTAACCGACTGAGCCACCCAGGTGCCCCTTGATGGCATTTCAATGACTTTCCATTTGCATGATTTCG
The DNA here is from genome assembly GCA_004023845.1 of Helogale parvula. Taxonomy (NCBI): domain Eukaryota; kingdom Metazoa; phylum Chordata; class Mammalia; order Carnivora; family Herpestidae; genus Helogale; species Helogale parvula. Next base: position 6,981 of record PJEM01021999.1, on the reverse strand, counting down.
ATTTTGACTTATTTTTTTTGTAAAACAGGAATTTCTAACTATACTTTTCACTTTATTGGGCCCTGCCAAATGAAACAGCGAGTCCATGAACAGACACTTTTTTGGCTAAAGACCTTTGTCAGTGAGTCCAATGCCTTGGCTCCCTGCAGGGAAGTTTCCATTAATCAATGTTTTCCTGTGAATAGACTTTTTGTTTCTTTGCCTGTCTTGTAATTTTTTGCTGGACACTGGGCAGTTCGAATATTGTGAGGCGACAGGAAATAAGATTCTCTCCAGAATTTGTTGCTGCTGTTTTCCGTGCATCTTCTGAGGTTGTTGGTTTGTTGAGTGGCTTCGGAAGTGGCCCAGGAAACCCTGTCTTCTTGGCAGCATCTGGCCACTGCCGTCTGCGCTTCATTAATGTTCAGACAGTGACTTCTGCGGCCAGCAAAACGCGCTGTCCTTGTCCTCACAGGTTGGGTCTGTGCTGGACGGCCCTTCTGCGAGCAGTGGGCGGCCTACTGCTCTGCGTCAGTCTGGCTTCTCTGCGGTGCAGCCGGGGTCAGGGCTCGGGGCCCCTCAGTTCCTTTCTGAGCGCCCCCAGCCCTGGGCATGCGGGCACCCCGATACACATGGACACCTTCGATGTCCTTTCTCCGCCCGTGGATCTGTTTTTCGGCACCTTCCTTCTCAGGGTGTCCGGTGTGATCCTTCGCCCCACGTGGCCAGGGCTAATCCGTTTGCCTTCACATGCCTGGGAGCCCCATCTGCCGTGGGGAGCCCCAAGGCAGGGGAGGCCCGGACAGCCCTGGGCCGGTTCCAGGGAGCCCAGACATTGCAAATGCGAAGCCACTGACCTCAAGAGGAACGTGGCCTGCTTCCTGTGGCACCAGCCCCTCACGCGGGTGACTGTGGTCCTCAAGGCTCGTCCCGCTGGCTCCCACCGGGCTGGTGACGGTTGGCATCAGGGGCCTCACCATACCCGGAGCTCTCTCACCAAAGCCCAGCAGCTTTCCATCTGGAGCCAGCCCTTGTTGCTTTAAACCCTTGATTAGACTCCAGAGTTCTGAAAAAGTTAATTTTGACAGTTTTTTGTCAGCCTATTGGTTACTTTTGTGGGTGAACATGGTGTGGAGTTCCTGGCTCTGTCATTTGCCCTGAAATCTCTCCCTGTCCTACCTTTAAGCTTCTCTCATTTTCTGTTAGTGTTTAATTATTCTTGAGGGAGAGAGACAGAGCGTGAGTGGGGGAGGGTCAGAGAGAGAGGGAGACACAGAATCTGAAGCAGCTCCAGGCTCCAAGCTGTCAGCACAGAGCCCAACGAGGGGCTGGAACTCACAGACTGTGAGATCATGACCTGAGCTGAAGTTGGATGCTTAACTGACTAAGCCCCCTGGCGCCCCCCTTGCTAATTATTATATGTATTATTACTCTGGTGTTCTGACCAGCTATGGGGTAAATCTCGTAGTTACAGGCTGGTGGTCTCCAGGGTTCCTACCGCCATTTTATAGACAGAGAAACAAGACTTGGGGAGATTTTTGCTATCTCAAGAGGAGAAGACTTCATAAAATGGTTTTGAAGATTAACAGGATAATGTAGGTAAGTCATATAAACGTTAAAAATGATCATTTATAGGACCTATTATTTCATGTTTGTAAGAATGGACTTGCTCAAAGTTAGAGGGTCACAAAGTGACCGAAGAAAGTCTAACCCAGATTTTTCTGGTTCCCTAATTCATTATCTTTTTACTAAGCTGCAGGGGTTTGTGAAATCTCCTAGGTATTCAATCTGAGATTCTCATACATTCTTAAGTGTGGTTTAATTAGATCCAAGAAAACATGTTTGCAGTGAAATAAACATTCAGGCTGTAATAGGCCCTTTGTCTGTGTTTCTCTCCCCAGGATTCACTATTTAACACTTTTCACTCAAATCATAGGCTCGTTAAGATGTAAACATTTTGGCCTCACTAATTGCCTCTTGCTTTTTATTGAGTGTGGAACTTAAATAAACCACAAACCAGAACCACCAATAGTAGAGGAAGGAAGGAGGTGCAAACCTGGATTGTGAAGGAGGGATTTCCACCGTGCGTTTAGAGAGGTGGCCGTGCGGGTGAGGTGGGCGTGGCGCTGAGGATCCTGTGCGGGGGAGGGGGGCGCCCCCGTGGCCAAGGTGACCCTTCATTTTCCTCGTATCTAAGAGCAGCCCAGAGATGGGGGTCCCCGCCAGGTGCTTCGAGCCCCACCCAGAGCTGTGTGCTTTCGCCAGACACGGTGAGGGCAGTGACGGAGGGCCACTTCCCCAAGCAGGTCCCCCCCTCTGAGGAGGACTTTGAAGCTGGACAGGCTCAACAGGGCTGCGAGCCGATAAACCGTGTTGGTGACGGAGCGGGGCGGGTGTCAACAGGCCTTGAGTGACAGCAGGTAGTGGCAGGGAAGGAGAAGCCACCTGGGCCCCGAGGTCGCCTGGAGGGTCAGAGCAGCCCTTGCTACCCCTCTTCCACAGCCTCCTGCTGGGGGTCCCACAGCTCAGCAGCTCGGGGGAAGTGTGGGCACAGACAGCTACCGCTGGGGACATACTGTCCCGTCTTCATCACGAAACTACCCCTTCTCCGGTCAGCATGACAGATAAAACACCTGAGGACAAGGGGACGTGAGAAGTCCCATCCCCCCAGAGTGGACCAGGAGACGGTCGTGGGCACAGATGGGGGCCAAATTCTGCAAGGTCAGGCCGCTTTCCCCTCTGTGACAGGAAACCTGAGGCACACTGTAATAACCCGCAAGAAAGACAGACCAGGGATCCTGTATTTATTTAACAACTTTTGGTGTGGAAACATTGTCTTGTCAACAAAATTGAGCTGAGGGGTCCCTTGGTTGAAAGTTCGTCTCTTGGCTTTGGCTCAGGTCGTGAACTCGAGGTTCCTGAGTTCAAGCTCCGAGTCGGGTTCTGCATTGACAGGGTGCAACCTGCTTGGGACTCTCTCTCTGCCCCTCCCCTGAGTGTGCTTTCTCTCTCAGTATCTCCCTCAAATCAATCAATCAATCAATCAATCAATCAAGATAAAAGATTCGAGCTAAAATTCACAAGAGACAACACGAGCTATTTTGAAGCTCGGTGGCACTGGGCGTGTCTGTGATGCCACATAACCAGCACCCCCGGCGGGTCCCTGGGCTCCCGTCTCTGTCCCTCAGCTTCTGCAGCTGTTCCTTTGCAGCTTAGAACGACCCGGAGCTCCACGTCGGAAACGGAAGAGGTGGGGGCGCCACGACTCGGTCTCTGTCTGTCCAGCCAGCCGGGCGCCCCTGAAGTGCCCTGGGCACAGGCCCCCTTCTCCGGGCTGGGTGTCCCCAGGCCTCCCATCCTGTTGGGGGCGCCCGTCTTGGGGATGGAAATCCCCTTTAACGTAAATGTCAGTGCGTGAATTCAGAGTGATGGTAAAGCTTGATGTGGTCTAGAAACGGCTGTGTAAGAAGGCTGAGTCACCCAAGATTTGGCGTCCTGGGCACTCGCGGCCGCTGGCACTCAGAGCTGAGTCCATCATGGATGGGGTGAGAGGTGATCAATTCTCTAATGATGGAAGCAAGTATCGCAAATGCGACGTTTACAGCACGAATTGACAGGCCACCTGTCAGCAGCGTTTAGTGTGTACTGACGAGGCGCAAGCTCTGCTCTTGGCGCCTTGAACATGCCTACGGTTCATAGTCTCTTCCCACCGGAAGACCGGCCCTTCCCACCGCCCTGGGGCGAGGCGGCGTGGGACAGGGGTGCTGGGGCAGTGGGACAGGGGTGCTGCGGCCAGGGCCGGACCCCGCACGCGGGAAGCGGAGACTCCCGGCCCCCCTCCACCCCAGACCCGGTGCTCCGGGCCCGTTTCTCTGAACCCATTCCTCTGGCCCATTTCCGAGCCTCGACTCCTGAGAAGGGTGCCGAGTCTCTGCACACGCTCTGTGAGACCCAAGTTGGATTTATTCGCAATACTCAACTGTCCTAAGTAAACGTTTATACAGAGAAACACCAGATGGGAACAAGTTTCCCTCAGTAAACAGATGGCCGTTCGTAAACTTCCCAGTGCAAACTCCCGGGAGTTCCTGGCCCCGTAATCCCTGACATCACTCTGTCCTCAAAGAAAACAAAGTCAGGGCACATGCACCCAACTTAGGCTGTTTGATAGCTTTTCCTCATCCACTCGACAAACAGGTCACGAGAGCAGCGGGCAGCAAGGCTCTGCGAGGGCGAGAGCGTCCGTGCCCAGACAGTCTCAAGCCTTTGCTGACGTCCTGCGTCTACACCGCGGCGCCGGCCATGTGACAACACGCTCTGGGCGTTGGGCCGCGTGCTGATGCTCCAGAAACCCACGGGACGGGCATCTGTCCCAACCAGGGTGGGGGTCACGGCTGCTCTTCACTTCTGACCCTGGCCCCTATACCCTCAGAGCTGCCCTGTTGCCTCATCCACTTAGTTACCAAAGAGGGAAAAGCCCCAACATCCATGACTTGATGCTGAGGACAAGTTAACCTTCATGTCGCTCCCCACACGTCTCAGCAATTCTGCTGTTGTTACGGAGCTGGGCTGATTCTCTTTAGGGCTTAGGCTTTCGTGACAGGGATTTTAGACTTTCAGTCTGGAGGTGACTCCCACGTGTGGACATGAGGCGGAAAGGCGTCCCGGCTCCCCGCCATCGCTCAGAGCAATGGCGGTCACTTGGACAGCGGTTCTTCTTCAAAGTGCAGATGAAAATAAGAGAATAGCGGTGCGGTGCGGCGTCTGTACTCTGAGGCTGATGTTCTGTGGTCGGCTGGTACGCGTGGGCATGAGGAGACCGCGGCCTTTGTGGGCCAGTGCCTGTGAGTGTGCGTGTGTGGACGTGCGTCTGGGGACATGGAGGCAGGACAGGGAGAACGGAGAGGGGACTTTACTAAGTTTCCCCAGCTCTGTTATCCCGTAAGGTTCTAAAAATGCAGAAACAGTTATTTCCGTGTGCTGCATCCTGCATTACACCTGACATGCCATCTGTCTCCCCTCACGGAAAACACAGTGGAAGGCAGGCCCCTCTGTGCGCGTTTGTACATTTTACTATTTATAGTTTCATCCATGTATTAAATACTCAGGTGGGTTGGGTGACGTAAAGAAAGACAGAGGATTTCGAGGAAACTCAACCCTGAAATGGTCCTTCTTGTACTGGGTGAGGGGTCGAGGCTCATGATGACCCGCCCTCCCCAGGCTGGTGCACCTGATGGCGTGGGTGTGCTCGGGCCGGGTGTGGAGCTGTCCTCACGTCCCGCCCCGTCGGTGCCAGTCTTCGGTCTCCTCCGGCACTGTGGGCATGCACGTGGCCCCGAGCAGGTCCCCCATGGGCCTCAGTGGGCCAGTCAGCAGGCAGGCAGGAGTTGCCCGCAGCCCCGGCTCTGGAAGGGTTAGGTGTTCCGCTCTCCGGCTGAGAAGTGCAGGGAAATCCAGGAGGGAGGAGGAAGCGTCTGCTCCTGTGTTCCTGATGCGAAGGACGGCATTTCCCCAGTTGTTTCAATGCAAAGCTTAGGATGGAACAAGGGCAGATGTCCTGAAGATAAACGTAGAGTCACGTGAGGTAAGGATGAGCCGCTTGGACTGCAGCAGGGCCCCGGCGCTCCCAGAAGCTGGGAGCCCGGCTCCTGTGCTCCCAGCGGAGCCACCGGGGAGGGGGAGTCGGAGGACGTCCTGAGTCCTGCGTGACGGTCCCTGATCACGGGACACAGACGTGGCCCAGGCCCGCTTATCCGGGGTGTCCCCGGGCGGTCTGCGTGCCGGCTTGCGTTTCGCAGGGGGCGTAAGATGCAGCTTTGATCGCGAGGGGGGCATTGATGATTCTCAGCCTGTAAACGAGGGTCTGCACGGGGCTTTATGACGATTCGGTGAGAAGTGTTTCTCTAGGAAAATCCTGCACAGACAGGAATCGTTTCTTGGTGTAAATGTGCGACGTTTAAGTGTGTGATGAATTACCCGATTTCCTTCGGTGAGAGAATGAGTGAAGGGGATGAACACAGGCATTACAGGGAGAAAAATCCTTTACAAACAGATGATTTCTGACATGAAACGTGGTGTGGCCTCACTAGGCTTTGAACCTTATTTTCTTAGAGATTTGAGGATAAATATAATGATGACCTTAAATGTGAATAAAGAGAAATAACGAGATAACAAATTTAAATAATGGAAAATTTTAATCTGGAGAACAGACTAAAATAACCAGTTTCAAGTATCTATCTACTTAATTTATGTCATCTTTTGTATTTCTTCTCTCCTGTATATATCTCAGTTTTCAAACTGAGTCTTAAAATCTAAATAGCTGAAGGGTATTATACACATCTTTAGAAGCAGTGTTATAGTCAGCCTTTTTCAGTTGCAGAAACTGAACTAAAATTTATTTTAAGAAAAGGAGTGTTTTTATCTCAAATGACCGTTAAGTCTACGGCGTGGCTGGACCCGGCAGCTGCAGGAATGTGGTCCGAGCGCTGCTCTCTCCATCACGGGGCTCTGGGTACCTCCACATCACCTGTGGTCTCAAGGGGTCGACCTTGCATGCAAGAAAGGCAGCTGTCACCTTATACAGGTCCCGCGGCCCAGGATGCCACCCAGGGCACAGTCTCTGGAGTCTCCTGACTGGCCAAGCAAGGAGAGATGTGCATTCTAGACCTGGTGAGGACACTGAGGGCCAAGCAGGGCTACTGCGGAACAGTGAGGACAGGTTTCCGGCACGTTCCCGGGAAGCCGGGCAGATGAACATGGGCTCACAGCAGGAGAGCCCCACGGGAGGGGTCCTGGTACAGTCACGCTAGGGTATGTTACCCCCCACACCCAAGTCAGCCTGGGGAAATCCTAAGTATGTGCCAGCATGTAACCCCTGAGGAGACCACCTCGGGGACTGGTGCCCTTGGGAGCCTGCAGGGGCTGGGCTGGGGCTCAGGAGCAGACATGCCTGGGCCAGCCTCTGTTCTCTCAGAATCCCAGAGGGAAGGCAGCACGAGGAGGGGG
>PJEM01021998.1:0-10152 GCA_004023845.1 Helogale parvula | reverse complement strand
CCCCCTCACTTTCCACCCCGCCCACCAAATTCCGCTTCTCGTTATCTCCCCCAGAATGTCAGGTGGCACTTGGTGGACCGGGTACCAGACTTAGCTGTGAACGTGTCTGTGTGCCCTGCCGATTGTCCCCCTCCTCCTCGTGCCTGGAATCTCCTGGCCCCATGGGGACGCTCCCTGGGAGCCCAGGAGCGGGCGGCTGCAGTCCCTGCCGGTGGTTCTGGGCTGCCTTTGGGGTTCCCAACCTTGAGTCTGGAGCCCTGGGTCTGCTCCCTAGGGCTGTTCTCTCCGGTGGGAGGCGGCCCCTCGGCTCACGCACTCCTGCACAAGTTCTGGGGAACTGCCCTCTTGATCATCATATGGAATGTTCTGGTCTCTCCAGCACTCAGGCTGCTCCCGGAGCTATAGACAGTGGCAGAAGCTAAATTTCAAGCGTAGGTCTTGGACTTTGGGTGAAGGCGGAGCTGGGAGTAAGGACACCCAGGCATCCTCCCCACCGCTAGGTCTAGCTGGGGGCGTGGGGTCCCCGAGACCACCCCCAGGTTCGGTGGCTCCCGAGAACGGCTCACGGGCCTGGGCTCGGTATTTACTGCAGGGAAGGCCACCACAGGAAGGGACGAGGTGTGGGGGGTGGAGTCCGGAGAAAGGCGGCCACAGGCTCCCGGGGTCTCCGGGTGCCGTCACGTCTGGCCACGACGCCACGTGAAGCGTCCACAGGAAAGCTCACGGAGGCTCGGGGCCCCGGGTGTTACTGGGGGCTGGCCTCGTGGGGCCTTCTGCCTGGGGCTTTCCCAAAGGGCACTCTCCCGGGAGGAGGGCGGGTGCCGGCACAGAGCACCGTCTGCACAGGACTCAGGGCCCGCGAGCCGCTCTTGTCCGTTCGGGTGGTGGGAACCCTCTTCATGTCCAAGTTCACAGACACCATCTGGCGGGTGGGGCCTTTCTCTCTAAGGACAGCGGGCAGCCTGCTGCGTTCGCACCCCCAGAGTAGCAGACGAAGGCTTCCCCTATGCCCTCCCTTCTACCGACGGCTCCCCTTTCACGGGCGCAGAGGAGGTGGACTGCGCGATGGGCTTCTGGGGGCAGGGGTGGAGCGGGTGGGCCGGGAGGGAAGCACTCATCTTTCTTCCGGTTGATTCATTGCCTCCCCACCCTGCTGGGTCACCTCTGCCCTCTTGCCTCTGTCCCTGACCAGCTCCCCCTTTCCTGATCCCTGACCAGCTGCCCCTTTCCCGCACAGAACGGAAAGCAGAGTTCCCATTTTCGAAGCACCTGGGAAGAGGGTGGCTCTGCCAGGAATGGGGGACACCGCCCTCCTGCTCCCTTGCCCCCCGGCACCCGGCCCCCTCACCTTCTGCCGGCTGTCCCCGACCCCAGCATGGCCACAGAGGAGCGAGTCTGGGGGGAGTGCGTGTTTTTCTAAACCCAGGCGCTAACCCACACAGTGATTTATCTCCAAGAGCATCCTCAGGGTTGGTGCTCGAGGCTGTAAGTGGCCCTCGCCTTCCCGGCCGCTGGCCGGCTCTCACACCACACTGCTCCTCCAGGAGTCGGTCCCATCCCTCACTTGGCGGGCATCCTGGCTGTTCTCTCCCTGCACCCGGGGGCCGCCTGCTTCTGCATGTTAAGTGCAGGGTGCCCGGCAGGACTGCCAAGGCCCCTTTTCAGGCCCTGGCGTTCTGGGGGGGGGGGTAGAAGGCATGAAGCAGGCCCTGCAACCCCCTGTTCTGAGCACCCAGGGCCCCGGTGAACCCCGCCCCAAGCCCCTGAAGACTAGGGGCCCCGGCAGACCCACCCACTCCCGCTCGGCCCCGCCCCCCATCTGCCTCCCAAAACCCTTGTTGAAACAATCCGGGGGAATCCTTTTTGGGCAATTAGGAGGTGCACTGGCAGCCCAAACAGGCCCCTCCAGCCGTTCTTGTTCTGCGAGCGGAAGGTTTCCAGAATGTTGGGGAAGGAACCCGCCTGCCTTAATGTGCAAGTCAGCACCCCCAGGGGCGCGGAGCCCAGCCAGGCCCTTGGCCTCCTTCTTGGCCAGCTGGGTGGGAAGCGGGGGAGGGGAGGAGGCGGCCATGGGAGCCCAAGGTGGCTATTGCCCTGGGCCCCAGGGAACTCAGGCTCCAGCCGGTGTGGGCACTGGGTGGGGGGGGCCTGGAGCATCCAAAGAGGGGTGTGGACAGTGGGAGTCAGGGGAAGAGGCTGCACCCCCTCTGCCCCCTCCCTCTGGAATTCTGCGGGAGCCTGGAGTCATGTCTCTTCTGGCCCCTAGGACATCCTGGTAAGAATATTAAGGGGCCCTGGGGTTCCTCCAGTACCTGATCGGGGCCGACCTGAGATTTCTGGCATCAGCTCTGGCTCTCAGCCCATATGGGGCCTCGGTTTACCCCGTCCCCCCTCCAGCCTCTGTTTCTTCATCTGTAAAGTGGGAACGATGCCAGCGGGTCCCCTCAGTCGTGGTGGGGATCTCACACAAGCAAGCGTGCTGAGCGCCTGGCTGCCAGCAGCAAGGCCACTGTCGTCGGCATTATCCCCCCCCGCAACCCCATGCCCAGAGCAAGCGGGGGGCAAGTGCTGGAGGTGCGGGCTGGCCTGAGCGGCTGACCCTGTGCTGGGGGGAGATGGATGTCCTAGCTGGTTGGGGTGGGAGGTTCGGGTCAGGACCCCTCGACTACAGATGAGGAAAGGGATGCTCGGAGGCAGTGAGTCACCCGTTCGCGGTCACGGCGCGGGGCTCCTGGGCTGAGCGAGGTGATGTACGCGGTGGGGCCGCAGCGTCGGGCACCGAGTGTGCGCTCCGCAGATAGTAAGTGACGAGCGGACCGTTGTTATTGGTACTGCTGCCGCAGCTGTGTGACGGCCCCCGGTGTAGCCATCACGGATGATGCGTGTACGAAGCCACTTAGTTCGGGTCCCCAAAGGCACTCACTCGGAGACGGCTCAGGCTTTCCCATCGGAAGCTGGGCGAAGGGAGTTCTAGAGCGTCCTCCTCTTGCCTCTTGGAAGCCATTTGCGACCCCTGTCAGTCGGCGAGGACCAGTGGTCTGTGTGTGGCCTCCAGGTGGGCTTGAGCATTTCCCGCGCACGGGACGGTGTAGGCTGGCGGTCCCCTGGATGGGAGGGTCTGGGCCCCAGCCTGTGGGGTTGAGAGAGGCCTGGGAGCTGCGTGGAGGCCAGCGGGCTGGCTCTGACCCAGGCAGCGGTGTGGGGGCGCGTGGAAAGTGCTGGGGAGGGGCCACGGGGCCACGGGGCCAGGCCTGGAGCTGGGATTCTGGTGGAAGTGACCCATCTTTGAGGTAGAGGATCCCTTAGGGCCCTCTAGGAGCTCAGGGAATTTTGGGGTGGCCTCACCATCTGCCTGCAGCCTGCAGCCCCGGTGGCCCCCCGAGCCCTCCTTTCTGAGGGCGTTCTCAGATCCCAGAGGCCAGAGAGCCCCCGGCTCGCATGGGTATTTTCCTTCAGTTGCCACGGAAGATGCATCTGAAGGCCACTGGGTTACACACTTGGCAGCTAAAAAAAAAAAAAAAATGAGACTCAGGTTTTGGCTGCCTCTGAGGGGCCCTGGAACGTGGTGGGCGCAGGGACCCGAGGCGGGCGGCCTGGGAGGGTGCTGTCTCTGCAGGGCGGCCCCTCAGCTCCGGAAAGACTGCTCGTCCTGGGAGTCGGGGCCGGTGTTGAGCAAGGACTCAGAGCCCAGCCTGGACCTCAGTCCCCGCTGCTCCCTCCCAGGTGTGGTTGAGCCTCTGGCCTTGGCCAAGCCCGAGGCCCTCCCTGCGACGGTTGTGGTGAGCCCCTGGGGGGCTCCGGGGAGGGCGGGGGCTTCACGGTCCTCCTGGAAAGCCCACTCTTCTTTAACAAGGACTTTGGAAAGTCACCTGGGGAACGTGCACTGACTCCCGCTGGTGCGCTCAGTGCGGGTCCGTAACACTGACGCTGGATCTCAGCCAGTCCCCAGGGAACGCCGGGGGGAGAGATGGCCCCCACTTACCGATGGAGAGGCTGAGGCTGTAAGAGGCGAGCCCCAAGTCAGGGTCTCACGATCCACGTTCCGTGGCCGTCAGGAAGTGCTGGGGCAACCACGGAGGCCTTCCTGACATGCTGAGGGGCACGGTACCCAGACTCTCCCAGCACATGCGTCCTGGTGCGGTGTCACTGCAGACACCAAAGGGTCAGAAAGGACGCTTACTTGGTCCTTCCTCTGTGCCGAGTGTAAATTCAGGAAAAACAGAAGCATTAGGCTCATTTATTTTCATAGGAGCTTAAAGCACCAGGAACCAGTATTGTGCCCATTTTACAGATTTGGAAACTGAGGCCCACTTGCTTAAACTTGCAAATAGTAAGTGGTGGAGCCAGGACTTGAACTCAGGCCATGATCAGGGCGTCTTCCCTGGCTTGGAAGATGTGCAGAGGATGTAGAGGGACCTCCCTGTCCCCCGAGCGCTAAGTGCAAAGTGAAGCCACCCAGCAGCACAGTGGGGAGAGGGGCCCTCTGGCCAGCTGCCGTGGCCGCCTGGCTCCCCAGCTCCTGAACGACCGGGGCCCTTGCCCCAGCCCCCAGCAGGGCTCTGAGGAGATGCCAGCATCTGGCACGGGTCAGACCCATGCGGTGCCGGCAGAGGCCAGGCAGGGGATGAGACCCAGTGACGGGCACTGGGGGAGGGGGAGCTGTGGGGGGGATGGGGGGCCAGACTGGACGGAACACGCCCTTGCCTGAAGATTTCAAACCCAAGTTTAACATGTTAAGACCTTGTATTGGCCAAACGTGATCGAGCTGGGGGTCCAGTTTGGCCTGTGGGCCCCGGTTTGTGACCTCTGACCGCTGGGGAGACCCGTGTCCCTGGGGCTGTTGAGGGGAGGCCACTGAAGCCCAATTTGGCCACAGGTAAGGGGTCGCCCACATCAGGGGACCAGAAGCGAGTCCAGCCATGCCACGGAGAGAGAGGCCACGCTCAGGGTCCGAGGGACCAGGGCTCCAGTCCTGTTGCGTCTGGGACCCCGTCTTTGTCCGGCAGAGGGGTGAGGGCAGAGGGGGCGGTGCAAGGCACGCGCTCCGAGAAGCGCGGGGCTAGGCCCTCGCGCTGTGTGACCCGCGGGCAGGCCCTGCGGGGGCCCCGACGGCGCGCTGCCCAGAGGGGCTGGGTGGCGGCTTCCCCGTCCCACGTCACAGAGGAGGGGGCGAGCCCTGATGGAGTCGGGTGTCTCTCCCACCTGGCTTCTCTAGACGCGGGCTGGGGGGTGCCAGCGAGCGAAGGAACGCGGACCTTGTGGCCAGCACGGGCACCACCCGCCGCCTGGCTCCGTCCGGGGTCGTGCCGAGTCCCCGGGGTCCACGACGACCCCCTGAAACTCCCCGTGAAGGATTCCGCGCCGCGCAGTCTCAGGCCTGGCCGGATCCAGGTAGCGGCCACAGCTGTGCGGAAAACGCCAAGGTAAAGAGAGTGCTGGAAGGTTCTGCGGCCGGACTCCCTGTGCCCTCCACACCGGGTCTGTGTTCCGGGCTCCTGTGGCCACATCAGTTCAGGAAATCCCCACCGCCTTCCTGTCCTCTAACCGCATTCTTGTGTCAATTCCATGGATTTCAGGGTCCAGAGGTTGAGGGTCATGTGGAGCCCCCTGCTCTTTCCGGCTCTGCCCCTGAGCGTCTGGGTCCCTCCGGGTGTTGTTAGAAAATGAGCCCGCAGGCGCCACCAGTAGCCGGAAGCCAAGGTGTGGGTGCCCGGGGCCGGGATGCTCGGGGAGGGAGGGAGAATGCGGGGTCTCCCCGCGTGCCTCCAGCGTGGGCGTGGGGGTCTGCACACGGGGGCACGGCGGTGAGGTCAAGGGCGCGGGGCCCGCGGGCGGGAGCTGCGGGGCCTGGACATGCAGGACCGGGGCCCTCGTGCGGGTCCCCCGCAGGCCCCACTGTGGCTGACAGTCACACACCGCCCACAGGCCTGTCCGTCTCCGCTGTTTCTTGTGCTTATCGGAAGCTTTAATGTTTCCGGGTGACGGAAGCCATGGTCTGGTCTCCAGCGGACGCTCAGAGGGGAAAACGAGTGCGGTGAGTAAACAGTGCGGCGCCCGAAGCGCGGGCTGTGCGGCCCACCCTGCACGGCGCCGTGAGACCGGACGAGGAGGCGACGTGTGAGCGAGTCTTCACGCACACCCTGCCCGTCCTCCGTGGGGGATTCGGATGTGGGCAGAGTGTCGGGGGGCCCGGCGAGGCCGCTGTCTCTGTGCGGACAGACGAGGCAGGGCCCAGAGGCCTGGGCGCCAGGTCCGGGCCGAGGGCTGGCCTTGCCCCTCATGGCCAGCCAGGGGTCATGGCCAGTGTTCTTCCTCTGCTGGGCCTCAGAGTCCTCACTTAAACTTGGGGTGCCGGTGACATCAGCGGGGAGCCCCCCTCTGGGGCTGTCAGGGGGTCGAGGACGGTGGCCCCTGGGAGAGTGCTCTGGTCGCTCTGTTGACGGCTCTTATTGTCGGAACCAGAACCCGCCTTATTCTGGGGGGACGTGACTGCATCCTGTATGCGCGGGCCCTGGGCTGCATGAAGAGGCCTCGTAAGGAAGGGGAGCCTGTATGGGGAGTGGGGAGCTCCTGTCCCCAGGCCTGGGCTCAAATGCCGGCTCTCTGTCAGCGGCTGCAGGGGCCCGAGATTTCCCGAGCCCGGGGGCCCCGGTGACCACACAGGCCGCCGCAGGGCTGGACGGGAGGCGGTGCGTGTAGGAGGCCCCAGCCGCCGGGGAGCACTCAGCACCGCCTGGGGAGCACTCAGCGCCACCCGGGAGCACTCAGCGCCGCCTGAGGAGCTTGGAGCCCGAGCCCCGTCTGGGTGACACACAGCGTGGGGCAGCAGGACCCCTTCACACTTGACAGTCACAGCACCGCTGTGTGGCCCAGCCGTGGGACGTCGTGCAAGTGACCCAAGCTCTCTGGGCCTTCTGTGCTGCGCCCGTGCGAAAGGTGGCCCTTCCCCCGTGATTTCGTGGGACACGGAAGACGGCAGTCCAGAGGGCCTGCGGGGGCTGCGGTCAGTGTCGCTAGTTGTGTGGCCGCGGGCGGACGCCTGTCCTGTCCTGTCCTGTTTTCTCATCCATCAGAGGACAGGACTCGGCCCCCGGCCTGTACTTCATCTGACTCCGCTTTCCGGGTGGATCATTCCTCCGTGGCGTTTATACTGCCTTAAGCCCACACTCCCGTCACGGGTCTGCAAGCCCACCTTGTCCCCGGCAGAGCTGGTGGCAGTGACAGGGAGGGCCGGTCTCCCTGGCGGCCAGCGTTCGGCCAGGCTGTGGGGTGTGGGGCGGCCACGCGGCCCGTGTCCCGACCAGACCAGAGGGACGGCGGCTCGATGGCCTCTCTTCCCAAACTTCCCGGGTCCCTGGAGTTCTGCTGAGGGTCATGTCGGCAGCGGCGCGTGGGGTGCAGGGTTTTATTAGGATCTGGAGATGCCGCTGCAGGGACAACCGTCCGAAGCTCGGGGCTTGCCGCGGTCACTGCCGAGTCCCGCTCCCGGTCCCGAGGCTCCTGCTGGCCCGCAGCCAGAGGGTGGCAGGGCCGGAGCCGTCTCAAGGCTGCACCGGGCTGGCCGTCCATGACGATGGCTCTTCACCCCGTGTGGGAGCCTGGGCTGGACCGGCTGGCCGGGTGTGGGGCTGGCGGGTGCTGTGTTCTCTGTGTGCGGCGGGCGCTTCCTCCCAGCCTGGAACAAGCGTTCTAGAAGCCGCCGGGCCTCCTGAGACCTGGACCGGCACCGGCACTGGGTCATTCCCTGTACTCTCGGGTCAGAGAAGTCACAGACCCATTTTGCAGGCGAGGACGTAAAGGGGGGAGGGGACGGGTCTTGCTCAGGGCCTCGCAGGGAGGGTGTGGGGATCCCGATTCGAACCCAGGACCCCCCTCCTGCTGCAGCGGCTGTGTGTGAGCCGCAGCCACAAAGAGAGAGCTGGGTGAAGCCGCTGACGTTTCGCGGGCACGTCCCGAGCAGGGTCCCCGAGCGCTGGGCGGCCCTCTGCGGGCTGGGGCAGGGACACGTCTTACGTAAGAACGCGGGCGAAGGTCTGTTCTAACCCAGCAATTACCCACCACCTGGGCCTCCGTGGCTTTGAAGGTTTCTTCTCTGTGGGCCGCTCCACCGTAATTAGAAAAGCCCGCGGACCCTCTTTAATGGGAACACGCTGGTTCTTCCGGTGGGGTGTTAAGCAAGCGGCTTATTCCAGGGACATCTTGTTGTGAGTATTAATAAAAATGACGGGCGTTTTCGCGGGTTTCCATAGAGACTTCCCAAGATGTACGTGCCCGAGACGTGTCTTTGGATCGCAGGGAATAATTATCTTCCAAATGTCCCCTGATACTCTGCAGGTGTCCCCGGCCGGGGGGCAGATGCCGGGGCTGTTTGTGTCTGAGATGCAGACGGAATGGAAGCGGCCGTGGTCGTGCGTGTGCACATGGGGGCGAGGGGTCTGGGTTCCCGGAGGCAAGGCCGAGGGACGTCTAGGCGCACGGTGCTGTCGCGTCTGTGACCCGGTGTTTGAAAGTTGTCGTATGTCTGCTGAGAACAGCAGTTTCCTTTTGCTGTGCTGCCTGTTAAGAGGTCAGGCCTCCCCGGAGGCAGCTCCAGGTTCTGAGCTGTCAGCACAGAGCCCGACACGAGGCTAGAACTCACAAACCATGAGATCACGACCTTGCCGAAGTTGGATGCTTCACCGACTGAGCCCCCTGGGCGCCCCCAGTTATATTTTTAAAAAGTCAACCCCAGGGCTCTAAATATTTCCCGTGGGCTCTGTTGCCGGACACCCTTCTCTGTCAGCTCCCGTGACCATGAAGCCCGGAGTGACCGCGCGGTGTCCTACCTGAACCAGGAGTCTTCTGAGGAAGGTCGGGGTGTAGGGGGGACGCCAGGCACAAACGGGGGCCCCTGCAGGAACGGATGGTCCTCCCCCCACTCAACCCCAGATCGATGCGTCTTCTAAACTTCATCACAGACGGAAATCTCCAGCCCGCCTGGTGCTCCAGGGGGACGAGCCAAAGTAGTTGCAGGATTGCATTTCGAAATTCTGGAGACGGCGGAACGGAAAATCCCCCCAGCGGATCCTGGGCCGTTAGTATCTGTTTCCCAGATGGGGTCTCGAGAGGCGGCTGGCGGGGCCCACTTCCGTGCCAGGATTCGGGGTGGGGACCCCAGCGTGGGCCCACTGCCTGCCTGGATGCAGCCAGCTGGGCTCAGAGCCCCACGGCCGGGTTTTCTGAGCTGGAGAGGCACCTGGGAGACAGAGGGGTCAGGACTATAACTAAGCATTGAAATAGCCAATGACCCCCACGACCACCCCCAAATCCAGCCCCCTGCCCCCCGGGACCCTGTCCCTAGGTGTGCAGCAGACGTGTGGGCCCTGGGCTGGGGAGGGGCCGCTCTGGGGGTGGGGCCCCCGGGGTTCCCTCCTGGACCTGTGGCCCTGCGTGCTGCCCCCTGGAAATGGCACGTACCATTTGCGCTGAGCGGTGGCGCTGGAGTGTCCGGTTGTCCCCGATGGTCTGGTCCCAGAGCCGGGCCGGTGAGCTGCGGAGGGGAAGGCCCTTTACCTGCTGGGCGAGGACCACCCTTCCCGCATTCCTCTGTTCTGGGGGTGTGTTGAGCCCCCCTGGGCGCCGGAGGAAGCAGGAGGGGCTCCTGCTTGGCGGGGACGCTGGGTGAGGACGTGTCCGACCACGAGAAAGGCTCAGACAAGTCCCGATGGAGGGCCTCGCTCAGGACGCCTGGCCAGCACCCCTCAAAGGAGTCCTCGCAACCTGGCAAGTGTGAGATCCTGTCACAGACCCTGGGAGCCCGGGGACACGTGGACAAAACGTCACCTCCTGGACGGGCTCCTGGGGCGGGCAGGGGACACTTGGGGACATAATGAAATCTGAACCGAGCGCGGCTTCTGTGAATATGAGGGGTCTGTCTTGCTTCCTTAGCGGTGCTGAGCGCACTCAGGGCTGCAGGATGCTGGCGGGACCCTGGGGTGCACGGGACCCCTCGCCCCAGCCGTCTTTGCGGCTTTTCTGCGAACTTAAATCTGTGCTAACACAAACCAATTATTTACGGCAAAACACCCAGATCATCCCTTCCGTGCTGGTCCGAGGGCAAAGCCAGTCCGTCCCCGCACCCCTCACATCCCCACCAGAGACCCCCAGGACGGC
>PJEM01021997.1:0-10154 GCA_004023845.1 Helogale parvula | reverse complement strand
CTATGAATGCAAACATATGGTATCTATCCTTCTCTGCCTGACTTATTTCGTTTAGCATGACACCCTCGAGGTCCATCCACTTTGCTACAAATGGCCAGATGTCATTCTTTCTCATTGCCATGTAATACTCCATTGTATATATATACCACGTCTTCTTGATCCATTCATCAGTTGATGGACATTTAGGCTCTTTCCATGATTTGGCTATTGTAGAAAGTGCCGCTATGAACATTGGGGTACATGTGCCCCTATGCATCAGCACTTCTCTATCCCTTGGGTAGATCCCTAGCAGTGCTATTGCTGGGTCCTAGGGGAGTTCTATCGATAGTTTTTTGAGGAGTCTCCACACTGTTTTCCAGAGCGGCTGCACCAGTTTACATTCCCACCAACAGTGTAGGTGCCCATCTCTCCACACCCTCGCCAGCATCTATAGTCTCTTGAGTTGTTCATTTTAGCGACTCTGACCGGTGTGAGGTGGTATCTCAGTATGGTTTTGATTTGAATTTCCCTGGTGATGAGTGACACTGAGCATCATTTCATGTGCCTGTTGGCCATCTGGATGCCTATCTTTTTAAATCCTCTATCCCATTTCCCATGTCTACCATATTTTCTTGGTTTCAAATTGCATTTTATTTTCTACATGTAACATGTATTCCTGGCTGGGATATCATTGATTTAAAGTAAAGTTTAGAGTTGGGGAGAGCAAGGGACACAAATCATGAGAGACTATTGAATACTGAAAATGAACCGAGGACTGAAGGGGGAGGGGGCTGGGGGAAGGGGGTGATGGTCATGGAGGGGGGCACTTGTGGGGAAAAGCACTGGGTGTTATATGGAAACCAGTTTGACAATAAACTATTATAAATTTAAAAAAATAAATGAAATGATACATTTTATTAAAAAAAAATAAAGCTGAAGCCTATTGCTTTCTAGGGAAATGGACAAGTTGATGAGAACAAATGTTATGCTAAGGTCCCCCTGAGCTCTGTTAGTTTCTTTCTCTGTCTTTGTTTCCATATCTCTGTCTCTGTCCCTCTCTCCTTTGCTCTGTTCTTCTCTTGTCTGGGAATAAAGAAATGTCAGTTTCCACACTGAACCTCTAATTTCAGTGGAAGTCTCTAGTATTTTGAATGAGGTTGCAACACTTTCTCGATCTTTATTCTCTAGAAATCTATGTGACAAAAACAAGAAAGTAAAAATATCCTAGATAATCGTTTTAATCATTTGGAATCCATTGTTGTGTTTCTCTTACTTATGTTTTACAAAGTCATATCATCCCTGTAGTGTTGCAATCAATGAATAGCATTTCAAACCATAAAATATTGCTGATGAAAGGAAAATATAATGAAATTTTAATTTTAATTATCTTAATCACCATTCATTATAAGCAGTGCTCAGAAGCTCAGAGATTAATGAAAGCTACCTATGGGGCACAGGAATTCATGCATTTCTCAATAACTCGCTTTGAGTCATTCTCTTCTACAGTGTAGAGAATCTGGATGGCTGATAATGCAGGTATTCATTTGTAAGCTTAGGTTAGATAATCAGAGTCTCCAGCATGCCTAAGGGAATAGTTCATGTGAATGTTGGTGTTGAGTAGCTAGACAGGTGCTGGAGGTCAAATCTGTTGATTCCCAGTCATTTCCTCTCTTTGAAGTTCTAGTGTACCACTCCCAGTTCAGTTCTCCCTTTTAGAATCCCATTTAGAATAGTGTTATTTTTACACTTTTCATTAGTATTATACCCTTCTCTTTCAGTGATTTTGTGCAGTTTATCCATAAAAATTTCCCAGATTATTAATTTGATACATGTAACAATTTAGGTTCTATGAGAAACAGACATTGGGATGGAGTTGTTTGTGGAGTAACACCTGTGAAAAGAAAGGTCAGGAAATAGAACTAGGCAGAGAGAGTAGTCATATTCCAATATAAACATGTAAAAGTCTCTGCTGGACCAAAGGAGAGATAAAAGCAAAGACTGCCTCTTACAGGAATAATACTAAGGTGTATCGTTAAGTCCCACTGGATGGAAACAGCTAGGTCCTCATACTGCTATTTTTCTCAGTCATTAGTTGAGGCCATCTTGTTAAGAGCATCACTGGCTCAATGCTGAGCTGGGCTCTTAAGGAGTTCACAGTTGAAAGATGTCTATTTGCATCTGGGCAACAAGGCTGTTCTAAGTGGCACATCTTCATATCTGCCCAAACACTCTTAATGTTTAGCATCAATTTTATAAGAACACAAAAATACTTCTTCCTTTTAATCTTTAAGGTTTGAACTTATGCTTCTGGAAGTATGGGTCCAACAAATGTTCTTCAAAAGTCCTTAGAATAAATACCCTCAGAGGGTACAATACCCTCCGAAATGTTATATAAAATATAATAAACCTCTTATCCTAGTTCAGGAGAAAGTAATAAGCTACTACCAAGTGTATTCAGTGGAGCTGAGAATGCAGAATATATACTTGGTCCTTCTCACAGATCTCTTCAGGCCTAGCACTCAGTACTGTTCCTGCCAGTAGCACAGAGGTTATTCCAAGACTGGTACATTCATGCCAGGGACCAGCCCCAGGAAATGATACTGGAGCTCTCTTTCCTATAAATCTGGATTTAGTGTAGTTTTGTGATGTTTATAAGCCCCTTAAGACTTTTTGAAAATGTCCTTACATTTTTAGCTCCTGGGATTCGGTCAGAAAACTGGAGGTGAGAATGAGAGGTAGTACATCAATGTTTGTATGGGCCTCCAATTGGGGCTTAATTTGTAGTTGTAAGAAAATTCTAAGTCGTGGTATTCAAACCGCAATAAGCACTTTGATTATAAGCACTTCTTGTTAAATTGGAGTATTTATTTAAAAGTTAGATTTTTAAATTGTTTGTAAAGCTACTGGATTTCCTTTTCCTGAATATCAGTCCAGAAAAGGTTGTCTTTCTAGTTCCTTCTCCAAACATCACCAACAGTTTAATGCTTCAGGAGAGAGATTTAAATATTGAATAAAATAAAATTATTCAACTATACCACTGATTCTCCTGATTCTCAGTAGGATATGTATAGATAAGAAAGAAGAACTTAGGAAAATTTGTTCAAATTACACAACCCTTCCTTTTCTTCCTTTCTTCTCGTCCCCTGCTCATACCCTCCAAATGAAAATAACTAATCTATGCAATTTTTATCCCCTTTTTCCCATCCATAATTCTACAGGTTTGGTGGCCCTTATACCAAGTTTTGATGTTCTTTTAATGGATACGTCCACATAAGCTTGGGGCAGACTTCAGGAATAGTTGATGCAGTCATTGAAGATAAACTTTAGGGTACACTACATTCTCAAGAGGTATATTAAGCATATCTGTAGGTAGTTCTAGAGTTGAGACTTACGATTCCATGGGTAGCACTAGCCTTTCAGATGTGCAGTGAGACTGACTCTCCTGGCTTGTTAATTTTGTTAGCTGAGAATGTACTGTAGGTAGGGAAATTGCTAACTAGAGAACTTTCCTTGAATTTTAGCTGGGGCTTCATACCTGCTAGTGAATCTCTCTGATGCTGAAAGATTGTTTCCTTAGAATATAAGCATTGTATTTCTCTAAATTTCCCATCATTATACTTGGTCCACCTGTTGGTATATTTCGTACCTACCTAGGCTTGGACTCTTGTCATCCCACTTCTTTAAGCTATAGCTGCCACTATACAGCACCTTTACTTCCAGACCAAATTGTCTTCCAGAATCTATAGAAGGGCCTGTCATTCATGTACTTGTTTTGCTCCATTAATCCAGCATATTTTCAGGTCTTGGTCCCATCTAGCTTGTCTTGTCCTGCAATAAACTAGGCTACACTTAGCCTTATTCTTAGCTACAAGTGTCCATAAACATGGAAGTTCAGATGTATTTACAAATAGGTTATATTTACTTGCTCACGTATCTGTCTTTCACACTAGATAATGAAGTCTGTGAAAAGGGTTACTCTATGTCTGAAGGATCTTGGCATAGAGTAGGCCCTCTATGAATGTTGGTTGAAATTAAAATGAAAAGTGTAACTGTCCATATGCCTTCTCAGCGACTTGAGAGTCTCCTCAGGAAATCTCCAGTGGTGCTGCCACCAACCTGGGAGGAGTATGAAACTCCTTGGGAGGATTGAAAGGTCCTTTGAGAGTAGATGAAGAGTGAATGGAAACTTTCATCTATGGGTTGCTTCCTCAAAATTCTTCTCTCCTGTTGGATATAAGCTCCTCCCCATGATTTTTGAGAAATTGTGTTGAGGAGAAGTGACAACTGGGGAAAAGATAACTTTATTTTAAAAATGAAACAATAGTCATTTTTAGAAAACACCAATGAATTTTAAGTTCCAACAATTTGGCTGAGGAGAAATGCATGTTTTGTGGGCCCCTGAGGAGTGAGGTGACCATCAGCAGAAGATACCATGATGATACAGAGTATAGATCACTCCAAGCAACCTCATTTTTCTCTTTCTTTTTAAGTTTTCAATCAGATTTCCTACTATTCTTGTAGATTGATGAATGTTGAGTGCAGTGAATCTGGATTTCAGCAAGGCATCTGACAAAGTCCTTCATGATATTTTCATGGACAAGGTAGAAAGGAGAAATGAGAAAATGAGAAAATGATTAGGCCAATTTCTTTAACAAGTTTTTAACATTTTATTTTATTTTTTTGTGAGACAGAGAGACAGACTGTGAGCAGAAAAGGGACAGAGAGAGAAAGACACAGAATCTAAAGCAGGCTCTGGGTTTTGAGCTGTTAGCACAGAGCCCAATATGCAGCTTGATTCCATGAGCCATGAGATCATGACCTGAACCAAAGTTAGACCCTCAATTGACTGAACCACCAAGGTGTGATTGGGTTAAATTCTAATTGGCTGAGTGGCTATACCGCCAAATCAGGTGCTTAAGTTAACAATATTATCACCATTTACAGATGAAAAAATAAATTCATGGAAGTAAAGTGACATCTATAACCAAATAACTAGCACTGGGATGTTTTCCCAGCATTTTCTATTAATCCAAGGTATTGTTACTGACATAGGTTTTTCCATATAGGACATGACACAAAGTCATCAAAAATTTGACTCTTTTCCTTACTTTTGCTGCCTGGTGAAATCTGTGACCACCCAGAGCCTGCCTGCCTAGCTATGAGGATCAATTTGAAAGAGAAACTAAAAAAAAAAAAAAAAAAAAAAAAAAAAAAAAAAAAAAAAAAAAAAAAAAAAAAAAAAAGGAAATCCGAGAGGCTCTTATATAAATGGATTACAAAAATTTTCTAAATGCTATCACTGGGTTATGAAGAACATGAAACTAAGTGGCTGGATAATTGCCTATTGACAGATGCTTTAAGATTATTTAGTTCTGCTTCATTTCACATTAAAATAGAAACAGAACATGTGAAATTGGTGGAGCATCTCATTGGGTAAAATAATCTTTGGATGAGCAAATTAACAACCCAACCTAGATTGCAAGACTTTCCTTACCAAGGACCATGTCACCCTGTATTAGGTGAAATTCTAGGTGCAAAAAAGAGGGTGAGGACTTCTCTGTGATGTGTGTGTGTGTGTGTGTGTGTGTGTGTGTGTGTATAACAGAGAGAGAGCATGTATGTATTTGTGTTTATATATTTAATCATATATATGGGCCCAGGACTATATACTGTATGAATTTAAGGTATTATCAGTATGTGTCCTTATGCAACATAACACAAAATAATCTAGTAATCATATCTCTTTCATTTATTTTTGCCTTCTGAAGAGGAACCCAGGGCATGTTTGCCTACAAAGATCAGTTTGAAGGAGAAATTGAAAAAAAGATAAAGCAAATCAGAGGCTATTAGATGAATACATTACAGAAATATTGTAGATGATAATACTGGACTATGAAGAATGTGAAACTAAGTGGCATGAGGAAAAAACAAAATAATTGTCATTTTTGTTCTGACTTTGTCGGTATCTATTTAAGTCTTCTATCACTAACCTTTTAGATAGGTTTGGCTCTTGATGGTTTATAAAATATTTTTACACATGTCATCTTATGTGATTTACTATATGCATTGGGTAAAAATTAGGGATTAAAAAAACTACCTACATTTTATAAAAAAGCAAACTGAGAAGCAAGAGTAGTCGAGCTTTGCCAAAATCACACATGCTGGGAGGCTTTTTCTGCCTTCCCTCTCTGCATTATTTTGTTTTCATTTCCTTAACCTCCAGCTCCTCAATTGGGCCTTGTCTTTCTTACATCTTATTTCTCACCTGATGAAGAAAATTCCAAAGCAAAAAATAAATATGGGAACACCATTTACATTTCCAAACTTTAATCCTGGGTAGAGAAGGACACGGATATATGACTAACATGAGTGTAAGGAATGGGGAATGCAAGAGTTGATGTCCAGGCAAAGGGTGAGATCAGTAAGACCTGTCAGGACAAGAATACAACTTCAATCTGTTTTCTTTAAGTTTTAACATTTATTTATTTTTGAAAGACAGAGAGACACAGAGCATGAGCAGGGGAGGGGCAGAGAGAGAGGGAGACACAGAATCGAGAGCAGGCTCCAGGCTCTGAGCTGTCAGCAGAGAGCCTGACACGGGGCTCGAACCCACAAACTGTGAGATCATGACCTGGGCCAAAGTCGGACGCTCAACCGACTGAACCACCCAGGGGCCCCAAGAATATAACTTCAATCTTGACTATAGTTCCCAAAATAAAGTTTCATACTACAACATCAGATCTACTAATCTCTCTTAAAAAAACACTTTATGGAGGTATGACTGACATACAAAAAATGTATATATGTGATATAAACAGCTTAATGAGTTTGGAGATAACTTTACGAACTTAAAAACATCACCATAATTGATGATATCTGTCACCTCCAAAAGTTTCTTCCGACACTTATTATTATTACTATTATTATTTTGTGTGTGTGTGTGATAAGAACACTTAACATAAGATCTACCTTAGTAGCAAGTTTTAAATATACAATATGTTGCTCTGTACTATAGGTACTATTTTGTACAGTAGATCTTTAAGGGACTTATTCATGTTGCACAGCTGAAACTTTGTATCCTTTGACCAATATCTCCTGGTTCCCCTTCCCCCCTGTCCCTGGCAACCACAATTCTACCTTCTGTTTCTATGAGTTTTACTATTTTAGATTCCTCATTCCAAATGGTATTGTGTTGTATTTGTCTTTCTATGTGGCTTATTCCAGTTAGCATAATGTTCTCCAGGTCCATCTATGTTGTCACAAATGGAAGGATTTCCTTTTTTGTTTTTAATGCTTTATTTATTTTTGAGAGAGAGAGAGTGAGACAGCATGAGCAGGGGAGGGTCAGAGAGAGAGGGAGACACAGCACTAACAATTTTTTAATTGTAAACCTTTGGTGTTCTGATCTAAAGCTCATGTAAAATAAATGTTTCAGTAAATTTCTTCACCTCAGATTTCAATAGGCTAAACTGAATCTACAGGATGGATTTACTAACCCCAAATTCTTACAGTACAACCTGTGGCCATCTTCACGTTTGGCAGAGAACATTTCCCTGAAAGCAAGCATACCTTCACACTATGCAGTCATGGTGCCAGCATACCTCCAAATAGCTTTTGTAATGTAAACTCAAGTCTGGGAAGAAGACAGATGAAAAGCAGTTGGGATTTCCAGACTGGAAGAGGTGGGCATTTTGGCTCTCTGAAATGCCACTGCCTACGCAACAACAAAAAATAGAAAATGAGGACTAAGGAAGGAAGAAATATGCTACCAAAGGGGTTATATTGTTGCTGTGATTTAAATTCATATTTGGTTTTGAGTTTCCTGACATCCATGACAAAAATGAAAAATGACCTGAACCACCTCTCCTCTCCCTGATAACCTGACTAGTGCTGGAGTCACATACACAGTTATTATATTACTTCCTTGAAACATTAAAAATTATTAAAGACCTTTCTTTTTCTGTTTATTATATCCACATATGATTTAACCTCTAATCACCTGTCTTTTTTTGTAGATTTTTTCCCCCCATGAAAAATAGGTAACTGGCATTTTGATGGACCAATGACTTTTTAAAAAGTACTTTGTTGTGACTAATGTAATTACTCTATCCCTGTCATTCATTGGCATGGAATTGACTTACAGAAGTGGTAAGATGAAGTTGTTTTTGTATCAGTGATTTACTTGTGTAAACCTGAAAAAAGTAACATACATGCTACTTCCAGAGTGATTCTACCCTAAAGGACTAATTGTTGTAAGTATTGTTAGTCTGATGATATTTCTCCATGTTGGCAATTCTTTAATAGCTATGCTATTTGCAATCTCTGTATATACTCTTTGCTATCTAAGGCTAACACTCAAGAGACTATTTATCTCACCCTATTCTCTCTGCAATTTGAATAAGCTGCCAACAAGTGGAAGGTGTGTTTTGGTTATGGTATCATGTCATGAATAGCTTGGCATGATAAACAGAATTAAAGAGAATTACATTCATTTCCACTAATTTACATTTTTTTCCATAGAGAGAGAACACTTTACTAAATCAACTATACATAAATAGTTACTAGTATTGGCATAAATATTAAATATAAACAAGATATAATTTAAAACAAGATTTAGAAAACTACAAACACCTGGGTACAATTAGGCATCTTATTCATCGTTGTTACAAATTTTAATGTTTTTACTTGCTTTGCATCAGGTTTTAGTGACAAAAATACTTAACTCTCTTTTGCCTATCTGTAGCATGTGAAAGGGCTCTGATCTTGTATTCAGCATTCTAACTGTTGGAGAGAAAGTTATAGTATTCTTCTGGGGTCAGAGATGGCCCCCTGTAATTGAGTGGAAAATTAAAATAATTCTTGATTCTGTGAATATGTCATAGCCCACTCTTGAGTTAATTCCTCCAAGTTTTCCTCTTTACAGAGACCTTCTTCCTTTTAAGCTCCTTTGCAAAAATAAGAATAGAAATATCATAGATATCATGGAGTCCCCTATGGCTCAGGCCACTTACCACACTTTAATCCTGTATGATTTCATCTAGTGCTATGGATTTAAATATTACCTCTGTGTTTGCATGCAATTTATAACTATTCCAACTGTTTACCTGATTTTTCCACTTGAATCTCTCATAGATATTTCAAACCTTATTTCCCAAACTGAACTCTTGATTACTCTGCCACCATTTCATTCCTCCCCAGTAAGGGGTGCCACCATCAACCCAGTTGTTGAAGCCCCCAGACTAGGAATCATACTTGATTCCTGCTTTTTCCTCATACTCCACAGAAAATGTGTCTTAATATATCTCTAAAATATATCTTTAGTTCATCTATTTCTCTTCATATCCAGTGCTGCCGCCCTGGTCCCAGCCACCATACTGAGTTACTTGGACAATGGAGTTCACTGTCTCTTCCATTGCTCCCTTAAATTCCATTCTTCATAGGCAGCCAGAATTGTCCTTAAAAAATTAACCAGTCCATTTCTATCCTCTTCTGAAACCATTTAATGCTACATAGCATTTGGAATAAATTCCAGTTTCTCTCCACAATCTGTAAAGCTCTAGCTCATCTATTTCCTCGCTGACATGCCAACGATCTCCTTTATGGAACTGCCGTCTATCTAGGTCTTTGTTGCTTGTTACACAAAGTTCATTCCAGTTTCTTTTTTTTTTCCCCAAAAATATTTTTATTTTTATTTTTTTATTATTTTTTATAATAGTTTATTGTCAAATTAGTTTCCATATAACACCCAGTGTGTCTCCCCACAAGTGCCCCCCATCATGACCATCACCCCCTCCCTCCTCCCCCTCCCACTTCAGTCCATGGTTCCTCTCCAGTATTCAGTAGTCTCCCTTGATCTGTGTCCCTCACTCTTCCCCGCTCTCTTTCCCCCTTCCTCTCCCCATGGTCCCCTGCCAGGTCTCTCCTGTTAGACCTATGAGTGCAAACATATGGTATCTATCCTTCTCTGCCTGACTTATTTCGCTTAGCATGACACCCTCGAGGTCCATCTACTTTCCTACAAATGGCCATATATCATTCTTTCTCATTGCCATATAGTACTCCATTGTATATATATATATATATATATATATATATATATATATATATATATACCAGATCTTCTTGATCCATTCATCAGTTGATGGACATTTAGGCTCTTTCCATGATTTGGCTAT
>PJEM01021996.1:0-10155 GCA_004023845.1 Helogale parvula | reverse complement strand
CATCAGAGGCACTCAAATACTAACACATATTGTTAATATTATTGCTTAATGCTATAATATAATTGGGGTAGTTGGTTAAAAATCTAGGTAATTACTAGGGAAAAAACTGGTATGATAGTCTTCTAAAAACCTTTTATTTATCCCTCATATTTAGGCAGACCAGCCATGCTGGGTCTTCTGTTGAAATACTCTCCATTTCTACATCTGCCCGCTCTAGTTCAGACCATTATCAGTTTACTTCACCTACAATCTGCATCATTTGGTCTTCACGCTCTATTCTTGCTGCTACCATGTATCATACCCATCCCCTCTGTTTCACTCCTATTTTTCACACACTGTCAAAGCCACAGTGGCTCTTTGTTAGCATTCTGTTCCAGTCCAAATCCCAGCTCTTAACTGAAGCTCATGGTCACCTGGCTGTACCTCATCTAAGCAAGCTGTGTCCTCCCAAAAAGCACCATCAGTACTCACCCTGCCTGTCTTCTCATGCCTGACACTCATTTTGTTTTAGCTCTTTGCTCAGGATGATTGTCCGAAGATCCACCCATCTCTCATCTTTGTTCCGCCTGAGTCTGTATTTCCTTCCAGCTCCCTGTGCAGACTTCCCTGATTCCACCCTCCACTGTTGCCAGCACTCTTCTACTTTGGCAGACTGGTGAGCTTTCTTGAGATCCCCTTCTTACTTTAACATCCAACATCTCGACCTGCTACTGTTCTTCTGATCTGCTTCCCCCAGTGATATATATTTGACAATTTTGTCCAATGGCATATCTTCCGTTATAATCCCCCCAGCCATTCTGACATGTTTTCTCATAAATCATTAGTTTGGGTGCATCCTCTGGGGAGCTGCTTCTTACAATCTGTACCCCTCAGTATCTGATCCCCCACCTGCTGAAGATCAGGTGTGCTTGCATTGAGAGCTAGCCAGTGGTTAGAGTCAGACTGGACCTGGTATTTTATCAGAGGTGTTCAGGGGTAGAAAGATCTAGACTGTGAGGACCAGCGAAAGTTTGAAAATATCAAAACCAACATCATCAGGTCCAAGGGTCATGTGCAGTGAGGCGGTGCAGTGAGGCAGAGCCAAAAGGCCTGTGGCCCAGTGGACAATGAAATAGGATGCTAAGTAAGTGGGTTGTGCTAGATTGTAAGCCCTGGGCAGCTGGGTACCTGCTTGTCTTGTTCATCACTACATCTCACTGTCTCTAAAGTTCCTGGCACCTTGGAGGTACTCAGTGTATGTTTATTGAATGAATGAATGTCTTGAATGATTGCCACCATTGGGGTTGGAATTTCTGAGGCCTGTTCTCTTGAGTCACATAACTTGGAGCCAATTCAAAGTCAGTGTTAGAAGGCATAGAGCTCTACTTGGCAGTGGGAGTGCCTGAGTCATGTAATGCCCCACCTGAGATTGGTCCGTCCACTGGCTTGTCTCATCTTCCCACTTGGCTTGTCAGCCTCATGTTTTTTCCTAAGACAGTGCTGCAGGGCAGCTGGGACTCAGAAAACACCCATCCGTTTAGGTTGAAATGCTCGGGGCTCCCTGGATAACTCTTGCAGTTGGCTCTGAGTTCTAAGGTTCTCCTTCTCTAGTAAAATAATACTGTTTCCATTACCTTACATTTATTTAAAAAATATCCTTTTGCTGAGGAAGAAAAAAATACAAACTGGATGTCTGCAGCAAGAAATGTAGCTGAATAATTATGACCGAATTATATAGTGCATTCCGTCTTAGAATTTGGAATGAAACCATAGCCTTTTGAAGTTGGTTTCCATGACATGTTCCATCTTGCGTCCTTACTTAAGAGAACACAAAGGGTGAATCCTCCCAGTTTCTGAGACATGAGGAGGCCAGTCTTCAAGTGTTTTCACAATTATCCTCCAGGTTTTCAAGACAAAATTTGGAGTTTTCAGGTGTAATTCTGGGTTTATTCTAAGAAAATAAGTTTTATTTAGCTACAATGAGCAACTGATTTAACATTTTTTGACATTTCAGAATGACAATTGTTCCGAGCATAATTTATTATTATTTTTTGATAGAGGTCCAGATTTTGTCAAGAGAGAATGAGCTACTCTTATTATCCCCGGGCCTTGATCTAAAATAGGGTTTCTTGGCCTCGGAAGCATTGACATTTTGGACTGGAGAATTCCTTGTTGTGGAGGCTGTCCTGTCCTATGCCATACAATATGTAGCAGCATCCTTGGCCTTGGCTAGTAGCACCCTCCCCCCAATTGTGGCAACAAGAAATGTCCCTAGACACTGACAAATGTCCTTAGGAGGGAGAGCAACAAATTTTCCTTGGTGAGAACCATTGATCTAAAACGGTCCTGACGTTCAGTGTAATATGATCTTAAGGAGCTCTTGTGACTCTGAAAATTTCTCAACCATATCATTATCTTGTGATAATAGATCAAGTAACATGTTTTCCCGCTTTTTGACAAATATGTTTCTTTGACCGTATTCTCTCTCCCCAGTACTAGAACTATTTTATATCGCAAGTTTCTGAAAGGGAACAAAAGTCCTTTTCCTTTCCTTGCATTTCTTCACAGAAATAAGAAGGGTGTTTGGTCTGATAGATCCATTTAAGGTATGTCAACTAACCCCAGGAACTAACTAGAAGGAATAAATTTCTGCTTTTAACTCGCAGAATGTTAATGTCATGAGGGCATAGTTTTCTTTCTTTTTTAGCAGACTTTTAAGTCACATTTTTATTTATTCATTTATTATTTTTTACCTTTCTTGAAGTATAATTGACAAATAAAATTTTAAGGTATTTAAAGTGTATATCATGGTGATTTGACCTACATATGCATTATGTAAGTCACATTTTATCTTTATTTTTTATCTTTATTTTTTAAAATAATTTGTTGTCCAGTCAGCTAATATACAGTGTATACAGTGTGCTCTCGGCTTCAGGAGTAGATTCTCATGATTCATTGCTTACATACAACACCCAGTGCTCACTCCTCCCAACAAATGCCCTCCTCAACGCCCATCACCCATTTTGTCCACCCCTCAACCCCCACCCCCATTAGTCCTCAATTTGTTCTCTGTATTTAAGAGTCTTTTATGGTTTGCCTGCCTCTCTGTTTGTAGCTTATTTTTCCTTGTCTTCCTCATGGTCTTCTGTTAAATTTCTCAAATTCTACATATGAGTGAAAACATATGACACCTGTCTTTCTCTGACAGACTTATTTCACGTAGCATAATAAGCTCCAATTCCATCCATGTTGCTGTATACTTCAACTGACCCCATGGAAAACTGAGCCAGGAGAAATGGATTTCTACTTTTAACTGGCAGAATGTTAATGTCATGAAGGCATAGTTGTTTTTCTTTTATGGTTCCTGCTGTATTCCTAGTACCTAGAAGAGTACCTGGGACATAGTAAGTGTTTAATAAATATTTGGTAAATAAGTTATATCACTTCATTTCTAAGAAATATTTATTGGACTCCTAGCCTCATTTCCTAAGTGATAGCATTGAGAAAGCTTGGGCTGGGGCTTACTAAAGTAAAGTAGTCCTCTTTACTAATTCTCTAATTGCCAATGCACAACTACTCATCTTGTTCTCTTTGTTTAGAATGTTTTTTTTCACTCTCTCAATTGAGTCAAAGAAATACAATACATACTTAAAGGGTCATCTTATTTTCTCTCTTTGGTAACATTTCCTGACTCCATGTACCCACAGGG
The DNA here is from genome assembly GCA_004023845.1 of Helogale parvula. NCBI lineage: Eukaryota > Metazoa > Chordata > Mammalia > Carnivora > Herpestidae > Helogale > Helogale parvula. The sequence continues at coordinate 6,467 of PJEM01021996.1, read as the reverse complement.
ATATCTCCTTACTTAAAGCCCAAGACTTGCTGGTTGGCACCCTCCCTGAGCATTTTAATTCTGCAAGATGTAGCACCTTTCACCTCAGTATTTTGAATTATCATTTTTATGTGCACGTATTATCTCTTTCCAAGTACACTGCAACCTTTCTGAAGGCAGAAACAAATTATCATCTCTTTTTTAAGACATCATGGAATCTATCAAATGACATTTATATAGTGAAGGAATAGTATTCTCATTAGTTCTTTTATTCATTCACTTATTCAACTAGTATTTTTGTCTATTCTTTTTTTTTAATTTTTTAATGCTTTTTATTTATTTTTGAGAGACAAAGAGAGATAGCTGGAGCAGGGGAGGGTCAGAGAGAGAGGGAGATACAGAATCTGAAACAAGCTCAAGGCTCTGAGCTAGCTGTCAGCACAGAGCCCGACGTGGGGCTCGAACCCATGAACCGTGAGATCTGACCTGAGCTGAAGCCGGACGCTTAACCGACTGAGCCACATAGGCGCCCCATATTTTTGTCTATTCTTGCTAAGCAGATATCCCCTGTCCTCATGAAGTGTTCAGACCAGTTGGAGACAAGCTGGTATCAAATGTGGATAGAGCTGGATTCAGAGTCAGAAGACTTTGGTGTGAATACTAACTTTGCCACTCCCCAACTGTGTGATCATGTGAGCTCTCAGCATCTCAGTGTCATCTGGAAAGTGGGAACAATAATTCTTGCTCTGTCTACCTTTCATAGTAAAGATCAAACCACATTGCATCTTATGGGCAAATATTTTCTAAATGACAGGACATGGTGGTTTTACTTTGTCTGCAAATTCTTTGATTCTCTTCCCTCAAGAAGTGGAGCCTAAGTCTCTTCTGCTCGAGTATGAGCTGGACTCAGTGACGCTCTTCTAACAGATACAATAAAACAAAATGATGCTGTGCAATAAAAAGGCAGTGTGGCTTTTGTCTTGGTTACTCTATTTCTTGAATAGAGTACTTGTCACTTGATCTGAGGGAGGGCTGCTGCCATAATGTGAGAAACCTTATGGAGGGAAACCTTGTGGTGAGGAAGTAGGGCCTTCTGACAACACACTCAAACTTGAAAACAGAACCCTCAGCGCCGATCAAACCTTCAGATAACTGAAGCCCCTGCCAACCCCACTTGATGATAACCCCATGGAAAAACCTGAGCCAGACCACCCAGCTTAGCTGCTCCTGGATTTCTGACCCTAACGTCATGTAAGACAATATATGTTTTAAAAGTTGTTAATTTTGGAGCACTGGATAACCAGATAATATGCAGAGTTCTAAAGAAATGTAAGGTATTATTTTTTAATATGCCACTATTTGTTAAATAAAGAATCACATAATCTACTATAGTTCATTGCTGAAAGATGAGTTAGAAGTGGAAGAAAAAGCAGCTTCAAATAAAAATAGTAAAACATTAAGAACTAGGAAAAATCAGATGGATGTAAAATTTCTGATGGGTGATTTGCAGATATTTCTCACCCCGCCACATGCTTCATTTTCTGAGAGGTATTAACCTGTGACAGTGACTGCAGGCTATATGCCAAAAGGCTCCAGGCTGAAAGAATTGTTCATTTTGACGGACTGCTTTTGTTTTATTTCTATTTCAGTCCTCATTTTGAGCTGAAATTGATAGTGTTAATAAAATAAGAAATGAGAACTGTACTTCTCTACATAGAATATACATTTTTTTTTGTATTAAAGATAGTAACGATAGTTCTTTGTTAAACACAAAGGCCACGGTCATGGGAATTTATGATTTGTTTGCATCAATATGACCTTCTGAAAGTCACTGCTATCCCTTTGCCATAGTAACACTGACCCAGCCTGGCCTCTATTATTAATAATGCCACAGGGAGGCTGAATTCATAGTCCTCACCAACCAACTTTGTCAAAATTAATTTGAACCAGAACAAACTTAAATTTAAAACTATCTAACTACATCTGGTCCATGGGGTGCCCATTTATAACCAATTTCTTAAACACCCCACTGAGAACACAGTTGTAGAAGACCATAAATTTATTAACCTATTTAATAATAAATACAGAATTTAAATTTCTCACCGCATATTTCCTGACCCTAATTTTTCCAGGGCTTCAAGTGAAGGGCTTTGGAAGCTACGTTAATTCTTTAAAATCATGAGAATAGTCTTAAATGTTTACCTAAAATGTTACAGATTATAAAGGAAGGTGAATCATGCAAATTTTCTGAAAATTTTTTCTCTATCAATCTGCTTGGTTAAAGGATTGATAGCTCATTGAAAGTAAAACAGTATAGTTATCAGTTGCAGATGACATGCTACTAAATATACAAAATCTTAAAGACTCCACCAAAAAGCTATTAGAAGTAATAAATAAATTCAATAAAGTTGCAGGACACAAAATTAATACCTATAAATCAGTAGTTATTCTATACACTAATGAAGAAGTCTCTGAAAGAGAAATTGAGAAACAATTCCATTTACAATTACTCCAAGAACCCCCCCTAAGAATCAACTAAGAAGATAAAAGACGCATACTCTGAAAACCATAAAACATGGAAGAAAAAAAAATGAAGATGGCACAAACAAATGGAAAGGTATTCCATGCTCATTGATTGGAAGGATTAATACTGTTAAAATGTCCATGTTACTTAAAGCAATCTACAGATTCAATGAAATCCTCATCCGAATACCAACAGCATTTTATGTCTATAATACCCAAAGCAATTTACAAATTCAATGCAATCCCTAGCAAAATAGCAACATCATTTTTCACAGGACTAAAACAAATAATTCTCAAAATTGCATGCAATCACAAAAGACCCTGAATAACCAAAACAATCGAGAAAGAACAAAGCTAGAAGTATCACAATTCCAGATTTCAAGACATACTATAAAGCTATAGTAATCAAAATAGTATGGTACTGGCACAAAAAAAAGATCTGTGGAACAGAATAGAGAACTCAGAAATAAACCTCTGCTCTTATTGACAATCTGTGGCAAAGAAGGCAAGAATATATATTGGGAAAAAATCTCTTTAATAAATGGTACTGGGAAAACTGGGCAGCTACACATAAAAAAATGAAACTGAACCACTTTCTTACATCATACACACAGGTAAATTTAAATGGATTGAAGGCCTAAATGTGAGACCTAAAACCATAAAAATCCTAGAAGAAAACACAGGCAGTAATTTCTCTGACAGTAGCTGTAGCAACATTTTTCTAGATGTTTCCTAAGGCAAAGGAAACAAAAGCAAAAATAAACCATTGGGACTACATGAAAATTAAAAGCTTTTGCACAGCAAACAAAAATATCAACAAAACAAAAAGTCAGCCTATTGAATGGGAGAAGATATGTGCAAATGACATATCCAATAAGAGGTTAATAATCAAGATATGTAAAGAGCTCATACAACTCAACACCCAAAAAATAAAAATCCAATTAAAAAATGGGCAAAAGACATGAAGAGACATTTCTTCAAAGAAGGCATCCAGATAGACAATAGGTTAATGAAAACAAGCTCAACATTATTCATTATATCATTCGGGAAATGCAAATCAAAACTATAATGAGACATTTATTACCTTATACCTATCAGAATGACTAAAAACAAAAAAACAACAAGCATTGCAAGGATGTGGAGAAAAAGGAAACCCTCATGCATTGTTAGTGGGAATGCAAACTGGTGCAGCCACTGTGGAAAACAGTGTGGAGAGTCCTCAGTAAATCAAAAGTAGAACATCCTACAATCCAGTAATTGTTCTACTGGGTATTTACCAAAAAACACAAAAACACTAATTCAAAGAGATACATACATGTTTGCAGTCTTATTTACAATAGCCAAACTATAGAAGCAGCTCAAGGGTCCATTGATAGACAAATGGTTAAAGAAGATGTAGTGTACATATATACAATGTAATATTATTCAGCCATAAAAAAAAGAATGAAATCTTGCCATTTGCAACAACATGGATGGAGCTAGAGGGTGCGATGCTAAGTAAAATAAGTCAGTCAGAGAAAGATAAATACCAGATGACCTCACTCAAACAAAACAATGAGCAAAAGTAAAAAACAAAACAAAACAATGAGCGAAGGTAAAAAAGGGAGAGAGACAGAGAGAGAGAGAGAGAAATCAAGAAACAGACTCTTAGCTATAGAGAACAAATTGATGGTTACTAGAGGGGAGGTGGGTGGGAAGATGGGAGAAATAAGTGATGGCCATTAAGGAGTACACTTTTCATTATGAGTACAGGTGATGTATGGAATGGTTGAATCACTATATTGTACATCTGAAACTAATAAAACACTGTATGTTAACTAACTGGAATTAAAATAAAAGCTTAAAAAACAAAATAAACAACCTATACAACTCAACACCAAAAACCAAAAAGTCTGATTTTTAAAATGGGTGGAGAACCTGAAAAGACATTTTTTTAAAAAAAATTTTTTATGCCCTTTTTTTTTTTGAGAGACAGAGAGAGACAGTGCGAGCAGGGGAGGGTCAGAGAGAGAGGGAGACACAGAATCTGAGGCAGGCTCCAGGCTCTGAGCTAGTGGTTAGCACAGAGCCTGATGCAGGGCTCAAACTCATGAATCGTGAGATCATGACTTGAGCTGAAGCTGGACACTCAACCGACTGAGCCACCCAGGCACCCCCAGACATTTCTTTTTTACAGAAGGCATACAGAGGGCCAACAGACACATGAAAAAATGCCTAACATCACTAACCATTAGGGGAATGCAAATCAAAACTACAATGAGATGTCACCTTACTCCTGTCAGAGTGGCAAAATAAAAAATACAAGAAATAAAAAGTGTTGGAGAAGATGTGGAGAAAAAGGAACTCTCATATACGGATGGTGAGAATGTAAATTGGTACAGCCACTGTGGAAAAATAGTATGAAGAAAAAACTTAAGAATAGAAATATCATATGATCCAAAAACTTTACCACTGGGAATTTACCCAAAGAAAATGAAAATACTAATTCAAAAAGTTCTATGCATCCCTATGTTTATTGCAGCATTATTTACAATAGCCAAGATACAAAAGCAACCCAAGGGTCTACCAATAGCTGAATGGATAAGGAAATGGAATATTATGCATCCTTTAAAAAGGGGATGAGTTTGTGTTATTTGCAGCAACATGGATAGATCTAAAGGTATCATCATGTAGTGAGTTAGACAGGAAAAGACAAATACTATATGATTTCACTTATATGTGGAGTCTAAAAACAAACACAAATGAACAAACAAGCAGAATCAGATCTATAAATACAGAGAACAAACTGGTGGTTTCCAGAGGGGAAGGGAGTGGGATGGGCAAACTGGGTGAAGGGGAGGGGGAGATACAGGTTTCTATGTACGAAAGAGCTAAGTCATGGGGATGAAAGGCATAGCATAGAGAATATCATCAGTGGTATTTTCACAACCTTGTATGGTGATAGACTGTGGCTATAGTTGTGGTGAGCACAGCACAACACAGAAGCTGAAATACTGTATTGTACATCTGAAACTAATGTAACATTGTGTTTCGAATATACTCAAATTAAAAAAAAATAATTTAAAAAAAGGAAGGCTGTGTGAAAACATTCTTACTTGTAGGAGATACGCTGTTGGCTGGAGAAGTTTGGGTGCCAACGGTAGATGTGACAACATTAAGTGGAGGGTCTGTTGGAGGGTTCATGGAGCCTGAAAGGATGAAATGGATATTAATGATGAGAAAAATATTATAACACAAAGATGATTTAATTGACTTAATTTCCCCCCCAACTCTGTCTACTCATCCAACAATTCATTAATGAAGGCCTATTACATGCAAGGCTGTGGGATGCAGTGGTGAATGACAAAGGCATCGGGCTGTGTTTAGGACCATAAGCCTAGATAATAGGCAGGTGGCCAGGAATTGTGTTGAGTGCAAGGTGCCAAGGGGATGCAAAGAAAGAGTACCAACCAGGATTGGGAGGTCAGGGGAAGCTTCCTGGAGAAAATAACATTTAACCAAGACCTGGTAAAATAATTATAGCAGCTAATATCTTGAGGTGTTTGAAAAGTAATCATACAGTTTAAAAATTTGCAAGCCTACAAAATTTTATTGGCAAGAGACACAATGATGTAACTCTCCAACTGGTCGTAAGATCAATGAACCTAAGATTGATGGCATTAATATTGCTTTTTCTAAAATGCCTATCTTTTGGGCAGAAGACATGAATAGACACTTCTCCAAAGAAGACATCCAAATGGCCAACAGACACATCAAACGATGCTCAACATCACTCAGCATCAGGGAAACACAAATCAAAACCACACTGAGATACCATCTCATGCCAGTCAGAGTGGCTAAAATGAACAAATCAGGAGACTATAGATGCTGGCGAGGATGTGGAGACGGGCACCCTCCTACACTGTTGGTGGGAATGTAAACTGGTGCAGACACTCTGGAAAACAGTGTGGAGGTTCCTCAAAAAA
>PJEM01021995.1:0-10153 GCA_004023845.1 Helogale parvula | reverse complement strand
CCTCACATTGAGCTTTCTCATCTGCCAGATCTGTCTCATTACCATCACTATCATCACACTCAGAGCCCTTATTGTCTTGAACCACCATTGCCAAAGGAGTAGGATTTTGACCTCTAGGGAGAGGCAGAGTAATCCCTGTGGCTAAATTATTAGATGACAATTTACCTCCCCTATGGTCAGGATCTAAAGTTTCTCTAATCAAATTCCACAGAGAAAAGACATCTACAGGGACATTCTCTGGTCCATACAAGCATAACTGTTCCCCAACTTTGTTGCAGGTTTGTAAATCAACAGTGCCCTCTTCTGGGAACCAAGGACATTTCTCCTGAAAAAAGTGTAAAAATTTTGTTATTTCGTCATGAGCCACCTTAATCCTTCTCTGATTAAGGAGGTGCAAAAGTACTTCTGTAAAAAAACTTTTTCTTTAGAAACTGTATTGCCCATCACTTATTTCTTATCCCTTATTTCTTATGATACAGTGATGCAAAGACAAACAAAGGGTAGGGAGCCCCCTCTAATGAGGAGACCAATCAGATGCCTGTCTGGCCGTGTCCTGAAGGAGCTTAGGTGAAGCTTAGCCGTAGTGGACTCAGCGTTGTGACTTACGATCGGAAACTATTCCGACGCCATCATAGACTATATGCTTTTCACCAGGGTATCGCAGACCAGGCCCACTCGGACTCCGTAGGCTTCTGGGGACCTTAAGACTGCCCACCTGTGGAGTCACAAACTCGAACTCAGTAGGCAAGCCAAACTGAGCCACACATTCACACACACACACACACACACACACACACACACACACACACCAGAGGCTAATGCATTCCCTCCCACCGAGGTTTTACAAAGAAGATCGAGACATTTAGAAAAACACTTAACTGGGCAGTCTTTTTCCTGCATTTACTTTTTTAATTCTCTATCTGTATTTAGAAAAAACACTTACCCGGGCAATTTTTTCCTGTTACTCATCCCTTGTAATCTATCTAGTGATAGAGGGGTTTGTAGCACCCTGGGTGACATCCTAACGAACCCGAAACCTGTGGAACTATTTTAGAGAAGATTTCACATACCTTCCCTTATTTTAGAGAATATTTCACTTACTTTACCTTTGATTTGCCTTCTACTCGTGCCCCATGTTGGGCGCCACTCTGAATGCGGGGACCAGCCCACGCACCCCAGTCAAAAGGTCCTGAGTAGGGGGTTGGTGTCGACGCAATATCTAGAAGAAAGAAGACAGACAACGACAGACAAGACAGACAAAGGGCATGGTGGAAAAGCCACGTTTTACTTAGATGGCCAGGGTCTTATATACCATGGGTAATTACATAATTTCTTTAATGGTTACATAGTTCAAGGTCTTTGAAGTGAAGACATGCTCTGGAAAAGGTCACGTTTAACAAGACAGGTGTAAATATCAGGAATTATCAAGTCATTGCAAGAGAGAGATTCCCTAATAATAGTCTGGCTCCAAGAAGAAGATGAGCCTGAAGAATTCTATGAGGATATTTACATTTCTTAAGACCCCTCATCAGTTAGTTATGCATGGGCAAGATGCTCATCCTTTAATAGGCAAATGTTTTGGCAGAGTTTTGCTGTTTACTCCCAACAGCAGACAAAGAGCTAGAAAGAAAAGTAAGGGGAGGGCTGGCGCCACTGACCAAACCAAGTTGATTCAAAGCCTAAAAGTATATGTCTCTTTACAAAGAAATGAGAAAATCACAGACAGAATGACTGGAAGCCACATGTGTGGCCCAGGAGGCCAAATATTGTTTGAGGGTTATTTTTGCCTACTGGGCCCCAACACCTAAAGTTGGCCTGATCCAATTAAAATTGCCTAAAAGTTTTGGTAAATCATTTAAGGTATACTGAGATTGTTTCCTTAAGGTTAAATTTGTGGTTTAATTTGTCTATTGATTAAATACCAAGATACTCAAAAGGTTGCTGTCTCTGAATCATTTCTGGAGCTATTACCAAATGATATTTTTGTGGACATAACTGAAGCTGTTCAAAGGCTGGTAGTAAATTATTTTCTGTATCAGCAGCTAATAAAATGTCATCCATATACTGAATGCAATAAACAGAAGGGCATTGTAACCTAAAAGGCTTTAATGCACGAACAACACATTCCCGACACAAAGTAGGACTAACTGCCATTCCCTGAGGCAAAACAGTCCACTGACATCCCATAGATGGCCCTTGTAAATTAACTGAATGTACGGAAAAGGCAAACCCATCACCGTCTTCGGGGCTAAAGGAATTGAAAAAGCAATCCCTCATATGCATGACCAACAGATAATATTCCAAAGGAATGGCAGAAAGAGAAGGGAGTCCAGATTGCAAAGCTCCCATAGGTTCCATGACCGCATTAACTGCCCTTAAATCCTGAAACAATCTCCATTTACCAGATTTCTTTTTAATCACAAATATGGGCATTATTCCACGGAGAGGTAGAAGGCTTCAAATGTCCCAAAAGCAATTGATCTACGACAATGAACAAGGCAGCTTCCTTTTTTTCAGATGTTAGGGGCCATTGATCAACCCAAACCAGGAAGCTGAAAGCCATTTTATTGGCAAAACATGAGTTTGAGCTTTTAGAATCAATGGCCCTAGGAAAAACCCAGTCCTTGATGCTTAGGGTTCTCCTATAAAGGGACATATTCAAGAGTGCCCTGAAGATGTTTTTTAGCCCCTTGCCAGGAACATATCCCACTTTGGAAAGCAATCTTTTGCCAATATCAGAAGAATATCCTGGGGCGCCTCGGTGGCTCAGTCGGTTAAGCCTCCGACTTCGGCTCAGGTCAGATCTCATGTTTGTGGGTTCGAGCCCCGCATCAGGCTCTGTGCTGACAGCTCAGGGCCTGGAGCTTGCTTCCAGTTCTGTGTCTCCATCTCTCTCTGCCCCTCCCCCTCTCATGCTCTGTCTCTCTCTGTATCAAAAATTAAAACATTAAAAAAATTAAAAAAAAAAGAAGAAGAATATCCTTCTGGTTGAGATTGAATAACAACTCCCATATCAGAAAGAATATCTCGTCCCCATAGATTCATTTCTATGTCCAGGACAAAAGGTTGAAAACAACCTGAGTGACCTTCAGAGTGAATCCAAGTCAAGAAATCAGTACTAATTTCAGGAGCCTGAGCATAACCTACGCCCTGTATAGGAACATTTGTATATTGTTTAGGCCAAGATTAAGGCCAGTGTTAAGTAGCTATAACAGAGATATCTGCTTCTGTGTCAACCAGCCCAGAAAACTCCTTTCCATTGATATATAAAACAAGGGTTGGTTTTTCTAGGCTAATCGCTTACATCCAATTAATATCCGTGGATCCAAACCCCTAAGCACCCCGAAATTCTTTCAAAACCTTGTTCTTTGTTAGCATTAAGAGCATCAATGCTAATTGAGCAACAGCTGTTTTTGCTGGAATGGTTAAAATTCCTGTTTGTACTGAAAGAATTAAACTTATCCAGTATAATCTCCATCTGTTACTCCAGGGAACACTATTAATCCTTTAAGATTCCAACTAGATCTACCCAATATTAAGCCCCAAACTCCTTTAGGAAGAGGACCCCATATTCCTGTAGGGACCCTATTTGGAGGAAACCCTCCTTCCAAAGTAATATTTGTATAGGGTCCCAAGTCTAATCCACTGGCGGTGGTACCAAGGTATAGTCTGTCAATTCTGGGGACATCTGAGATGTTAGAGACCGTGAGTTCATTGGGGACGTTACGGCTGCTATTGTTTGCTGGGGCCGCAGCTGGCCCCCTCTCCAGTTTCCCTGTAGAGGATTGCCAAATTTATCAGTCTTAGATCTACATTCATTAACCCGATGATATCCCTACTGACATTTAGGACCTATCTTCATTGGCTTAGCACCTGAGGATACAGGGGATTTTGGTCCCATGGAATTAATTCCTTGTGGACATTTGGCCTTGGTATGCCCTTTCTTTCCACACTGACAACAAACAATGTTAGGATTAAAGCAAGCATTTTCTTGTTTTTGATTCATTTTTTGCATCAATTGTCCTGGGGAAACACCCTGCAATGCGGCCGCCAAAGTGACTCCTTGTATATATGAACTCCCAATTTCTGAGCATAGCCTGATATAATCTTCAAGAGTCCTTGTTTTCCTCCTAGGTCTTATTACAGCCTGATATGCACAATTAGTATTTTCAAAAGCCAGTTGCTTAACTAACATGGTGCCAGTTGAAGGTAGAGAGAGAATTCCCAGTTTAAAATTTTGTTAGCTCAAACAGAGGAGTAGACTTGAGTTTTCTTTTGTTTTGTTTTAACCAGTAGAATTAGGCAATCCATGTCAGTCCAGAGAAAAGAGGGAACCTTTCCCGAAACAAAATGAGTTCCAACAACTGCTAGGAAATATTTCTTTAAGTCTCCGTCCTGAGGTAGACCAACAACATTTGGTTCCAATTATAACCGTTAACCTGGGAAACAAATGAGGGGGAGTCTCTTACATCTACTAAGCAGAGGAACAAAGAGTTAGTGTCCCCTTCAGGATGATTTTATCTCTGCCAGACCAATAAGGTCTCCTCCTCTGCTCAGTCCCAACCTCATAATGTTCTCGTGAGGCAGTGTTGCAAAGACAAAGGGGTAGGGAAACCACAGAATCGAACTTGGCAGGCAAGCCAGAATGAGCCGCACATTCACACTCACATACACACCAAAGGTTATTACATTCCTTCCCATAGAATTCCCACAGATAAGACCAAAAACAATGACAACTGGACAAAAGTACAGAAGTGGCCACAAAACAGGTTTACAGGCTTACTAAAGGGCCCGACAGACGTCTCAGTGCAGTCCCGGGGTGGGAAGTAGTGCTGCATCCAGCCTTCCACTCGATACCCCAAATAGAAGCACATGTGCATTCAGAATTTAGATGATAAACTGATTTACCACCAGACGTTCGGAAACAGTTATCCAAGTGGGTGCAGAAACAGGAGAAGGAGGGGAAGGCAGAAGAGGCAAGGTGACAGCAGGAGGCATTGAAGGAAAATCTGATTTAAAATCTTATTAATTTTGGAAGATACAGGAAAAGATAAGAAGACAAGGAGATAATTTCTATAGAATGCTGAGGATCCAATACTTTCCTTATAAACCAGATAGCAAACATGGAAGGAGGTATGGCACCCTTGCCTCTTACATGTACTTGATTTTTCATCTCCTGCCCCACTCTCCTCCATGCTTCTAAGTCTACTGTTTCCTCTTGTGGGAACCAAGGACAAAGCTCCCCTACAAAAGACAAAAAATCTTGTAATGCCTTAGAACTAATCTTCCTTCCTTTCTGTTTTAACGGTGCCTCTAGGGCCAACACAAAATAAATATACTCAACAGAATGCCTTTGCCCCATAATATTTTACACCCATCCTCTGGTCTTGCACCAGTTCCCATACCTGAGAATACAATTTTTCCAAAATCTGTATATGTACTCACATCCACATATGCTCTCAGGCCCCTGTTCGGGCGCCAGAGTTGTGCATGCGCGGGCGCAGAAGCAAGGAGGTGAGGATAAGGGAATGAGGAAAAGAAGAGAGAGAGTCAAAGAATGGGAATGAAAGGAGCAACATGAGTGATGACCATACTGCCACTTTATTCCTCACAAACAAGTGGTTTTATACAGGCAGCCACAGGTGTAAACAATCGCAGATGATTGCCAAAGCTCGAAGCACAATCAACATTCTAACTTAAGAAGCATGAAAGTCATTTGTGCTATTAACAATCTAATTCTAGAGAAACTGGGGGCAGCTGCAAGGGTTGGAAGGGCACGAGAACTTTTGCTCACTCGCACTCTCCCTACTGGCTCCTTGCCACTACTTCCCACACTTCTTGCGTGCATGTGCGCATGTCTGTGTGTTATCTTCAGACTCCACATTCACACCACATCCTGGAGGAACCAAGTCTCTTCAGTGCTGTCTACTAAAGTTGATGCAGTGAACATGGTTTAGACAATAATCTCACCAAGAGACTGTTTTCTCTTGATTAGGATTTTTGATACCTCTGCAGCCTCATGTCCAACATACACTTTATGCTCCTTATTGCAACCTTCCCATTGAGATGAAGGGTGTTGTGTTCCACAGTGAGTACATCTGGGATCTTGTAAGGGCTCAGTCGATGTGCATCAAGATGTCTGTATTCGATTTTATTCAGGGGGAGGAATTAAGCTAATGCAAGCAACTCTGACTTCTGTGCATTTTGTGTAGTTTTCTTATAACAAGTATTTAATTCGGAGACTGAATAGAAAAGGAGAGAATCATGAGTTCAGAGAGGCTCCCTGAGGGAAATTTTTATGGAGAAGAAACCCAGATCCAGACAGGAAACCATCCTATAGCCTCCATCTGCACTGGCTCCTGGGAATAAACGTCAGAAATCTTGCATAGTGTGCACCTCCTTGTGGTGCTGATCACGTTTTACAGGAAGGTTCTGGGCTCAAACTGACATCCTCTCACTGTGTCTCCTGCACAGTAATACAGGACCATAAGGTCAGCTTTCAGGCTGTTCATTTGCAGATCCACTGTATTCTTTGCGTTTTCTGTGGCCCTTCATACAGTCTGCATAGCTTGTGTTACTTCACTACTAATCCATAAGACCCACTTCAACTCTTCCCTGGAGCCTGGAGGACCCAGCTCATTCAATACCTACTGAAAGTGAATCCACAGTCTTCACAGGAGAGGCTCAGAGACCCCCCCAGCCTTCACAAGGTCTCCTCAGGACTCCAATAGTTGACCACCACACTGGATGCATACAGACACAAGAAATCCAGCTCAGGAAACTGTCACACACCTACTGTATCTCTCACTCATATCCACTCATGTACCTAGTGTCTCTTGTTCACCATGAATTGCCCTTTTTTTTAAGTCAAAACTTTATTTTCACTTTTTTTAACATTTTATTTTAAATTTTATTTAAGTAGTTTATTGTCAAATTAGTTTCCATACAACACCCAATGCTTTTCCCCACAAGTGCCCTCTTCCATTACCACCACCTCTTTTCCCTCCTTCCCCTTAAACCCTCAGTTCGTTTTCAGTATTCAATAGTCTCTCAAGTTTTCCATCTCTCTCTCTCGCCAACTCTCTTTCCCTCTTCCCCTCCCCCTGGTCCTCCATTAGGTTTCTCCTGTTCTCCTATTAGACCTATGAGTGCAAACATATGGTATCAGTCTTTCTCTGCCTGACTTATTTCACTTAGCATGACACCCTCGAGGTCCATCCACTTTCCTACAAATGGCCAAATTTCATTCTTTCTCATTGCCATTTAATACTCCATTGTGTATATATATATATACCACATCTTCTTGATCCACTCATCAGGTAATGGACATTTAGGCTCTTTCCATGTTTTGGCTATTGTTGACAGTGCTGCTATGAACATTGGGGTACATGTGCTCCTATGCATCAGCACTTCTGTATTGCTTGGGTAAATCCCTAGCAGTACTATTGCTGGGTCATAAGGGAGTTCTATGGATAGTTTTTTGAGGAACCTCCACACAGTTTTCCAGAGTGGCTGTACCAGATTACATTTCCACCAACAGTGTAGGAGGGTGCCCGTCTCTCCACACCCTCGCCAGCATCTATAGTCTCTTGATTTGTTCATTTGAGCCACTCTGACTGGAGTGAGGTGGTATCTCAGTGTGGTTTTGATTTGAATTTCCCTGATGATGAGTGATGTTGAGCATAGTTTTATGTGCCTGTAGGCCATCTGGATGTCCTTTTTGGAGAAGTGTCTGTTTATGTCTTCTGCCCATTTCTTCACTGGGTTATTAAAATGGCTGAAGGACCTGAATGTGAGACAAGAAACCATCAAAACCCTCGAGGAGAAAGTAGAAAACAACCTCCTTGACCTCCACCACAGCAGTTTCCTACTCGACACATCCCCAAAAGCAAGGGAAATGAAAGCAAAACTGAACTCTTGGGACCTCATCAAGATAAAAAGCTGCTGCACTGCAAAGGAAACAATCAAGAAAACTAATAGGCAACTGACAGAATGGGAAAAGATAGTTGCAAATGACATATCAGATAAAGGGTTAGTATCCAAAATCCACAAGGAGCTCACCAAACTCCACACCCAAAAAACGAATTGCCTTTTAAAACAGCAACAAGGAAAACCCAGAAAGAATGAACTCCATAGTGAGATGTCTCTGTTCTGTCCAGGTGACTGAATGGGAACTCTAGGGAATCGTGTGTGGGCTCCTCTCCCTGCTGCAGAGTAGGTGCTGAGAGAGTTTACGTAGCACACAGAGGGCCCTATTTGCATGTACTCTAACTATACAGTCAATTCTCATGGGAGAATCCTCGGGAAGACAGTGAACCTGAGCAAGTTTAAGGGACCTGGGAGTATCTGTTGACACAATGTCTTTCAGAAAATTGTAATTTATTATTTTGTGATTTTGATGCAGTGATTATTTAGTACCCATGATAATCCTTATTTTAACATAGATAACAAAACATATGAGGTAAGAATCAATTTACCACCTGTTGGGGCCCAGTAAGCAAAAAATACCCTCAAACAATATTTGGCCTCCTGGGCCCCACATATGGCTTCTGTTCATCCTATGATTTTCTCATTGCTTTGCAAAGAGGCATATCCTTTTAGGCTTTGAATCAACTTGGGTCAGTCAGGGACCTTCCCTTTATTTTCTGGCTCTTTGTCTGCTGTTGGCAGTGAACATAATCTTCAGCCAAAAGATTTGCTTATAAAAGGATCAGCATCTTACCTTTGAATAATTGATGAAGGGCCTTAAGGAATGTATATCTCCTCATAGAATTCTTCAGGTTATCTTATGTTTAAAACCAGACTATTATTAGGGGATTCCTCTTTTGTAATGACTTAATCCTGTTACTTACTACTGTCCTGATAAGAATGACCTTATCCGGAGCATGTCTTTAAGGACCTTGAACTATGTAACCTTTAAAGAAATGATGTAATCACCCATGGTATATAAGACCCTGGCTATCTTAATAAAAGTGTGTGTGGCTTTATCAACCACCATCCACGCTGTCTGTCTTGTCTGTCTTGTCCGTCTTGTCCATCTTCTTTTCTAGAGATATTGCGCCAACACCAACCCCCTACTCGGGACCTTTCGGCTGTGGTGCGTGGATTGGTCCCCCGCAACCACCATTGTACAGGTGAACAGATACACTGCAGCAGAGAGGGAGTGTGTGAGTGTGGCATGAGAAAAGCCCCAGTATCTGGACCTATGCTCCACATCACAAGAACCACTTCCCCTTTAACCACATCCAGGACAAGGTTGGACATGCCCAGTGAGGTTTGCAGGTTCCTGACCTTGGAGTGTCCTGGTAGATTCACATGAGAAGTCAGGTTTATTCTGTCACAGGCAATTGGAGATGGTGATAAGCCTTGACAGAGTCTCACAGAGCTGATGGAGATGCTTGGGGTTTTCAACAACCCCCAGTGTGATTCACACACGAACTATGGGTGGACATGGATGTAAAGTAACAAAAAGATAAAATGATGGAATTATTAGTGAAATAAGTTAAAGGAAGGACACCTGAGATTAGTAAGGATGCTGGATTTAAAAATATTTATTCCTCAATGAAATGAAGATTATTGTCCTCCTAAACTCACATTAATGTGACAATGGTCTATATTATAAAATAATCCCAGGGCCTGACCCTTGCAAAGTATGTGTATTCCCATTATGATGGTTCATTTCAAACAGGGAGGACACTTGTGTATTTCCATAGTTTTTACAAAGTGTTTGCTGTGTTTCTGTCTGAAGAAGTTTGAAGAGCATGGAGTTGAAAATCCTTGAGATGAGACAAGCCCTTAACTACTTTCTTGTTCTGGATGATGAGCACCCTGGGCTCTGAGTTCCCCCTGGTGGTTGTGAGCACCTTTGGGTAGTCCCCGTGCACCTCTTGTTTCGCACCCCTGCAGAGATACAGGGATACTTTTTCTCCCCTCCCATTTATTCAACATGCAAGGGTGAAACCTTCCATCATGAGCACTGCAGACCCTCCTGTTCAGAGGATGTCTCCTCGTATTTATTTCCCGTCTTTGGCTCCTCACTCTGTTCCTTGCTTATAAATCTCTAGATATATTTTCTGTAATCATTGGTGGAAAGAATCTTGAATACTATTTTTCTTATTAGTTGGCATAGTAGAAGAACGTTTTGTTTAATAAC
>PJEM01021994.1:0-10146 GCA_004023845.1 Helogale parvula | reverse complement strand
TTTTTTTTTATATTCCATTTTTATATTTTCTAATTTCCATTCACTTTCTTTTTCTCTGCTTTTTATACTTTTATGCCAGGACAAATCTCTAATTTTTATTTTTCTTCTACTTTAGAAACCTACTTCTGTGTCTGTATGTATGTTTTTCTTTAATTTTTAAATATAAAAAAGAGGCCTAGAAACAGTTTTATCTTTTCCTTGAACATTCTAAGAAGACATAGAATACTTTAAATGTTCATGAACATTTTTCCACGTTACGATTATTTATTTTGTTTTGTAGCTTTACCTTTTATTAGATAAAATACTTTATCACCTTTTACTGTTAATACAGAATTAAAATTTCTCACATGATTTTAAATCTCTGCATCCATCACTCTTCAAATAAGGCATATTTTTCATGAGTTTTTATCCCCTTATTCAGGGTCTATCCTTGATAAAATTACATTATCTACAAATGTTCTTTTTTTCTTTCTTTTTTATTGATGGTGGAACTACGTATCCAATTTTAAGTTTACAATACTTTCCCTCTCTACATGACAGATATTACAAACTATGATTTCTTTTATTATTGTTAATAAGAAGTCTATCAGCTGATTAGGCTACTTGTCATTAATTTGCCTATCTTCCTGCTAGCTTTTTAAGATTTGCTCTTCATCATACTCTTTAGTTTCGTAAAGTATAGATGGATTTTGATTTAATAATTTTTCAAAAATTTCTTTGGTTTTTAAAAAGGCCTTCCAATAAAAAAACGTGACTCTAAAAAATTCTTTATTTATTTTTGAGAGAGAGAGATAAAGAGCATGAGCAGGGGTGAGGCAGAGAGCGAGGGAGACAGAGAATCCAAAGCAGGGTCCAGGCTCTGAGTTGTCAGCACAAAGCCCTATGCAGGCTCAAACACACAAATTGCGAGATCAGGACCCGAGCCAAAGTAGGACGCTTAACCGACTGAGACACCCAGGCGCCCTCGACTCCAAAAAATTCTTAAGAATGTTCATCTATTATCTCTTTAAATCTTACTTTCTCATCGTTTTCTTATTGTATTCTTCTATAGTAACTATTAAATGTTTAATGAATCTTTTCAATCAGTCTTCTATATCTCTTAATGGCACTTTTATATTTTATTTCACTGTTTTTCTCTGTGGTACATTCTGGGCATAGTCTTTATGTTAAAAACAAAACTGCCTAAGTATGAAGCAAGAAGAAATAAAAGCAATCTCCATGTTCCATGGAAATGGTTCTATCAAATTGCTCATTTTTTTCCTTCTACCTAAAGTTATTGCTGGTGGAGTTAGAGTAATAATAATAATAATAATAATAATAAATGCCTACTATCTAGGAAAAAAGTATGGCTTCAGACTTTGGCTTAATCACCTGGCTAGCAATGCATTGTTCACCTTTAGATGGACCAAGGACAGAGAAGAGTCTTCAGTTCCTTCGCTGAATAATGCATTTCTAGAAGAAGCACTGTGAGCCATTGTGAGGCAGATCTACTTTCAGGAAGCACAGAGTGCATTACAGCTTAAAAATGTTTAAATGGAACTAATAATTATTGATGATAATGTGTATCAGGACATATGTTTACATGCCTTTTTTTCCCATTTAATCTTCACAACCTTCACAGACATGGGTGTAATGTTCTCTACTTAATAGATGGAATAACAGCTATTTAATAGGGTTTAAAAAAACTCACAAAAGTGAGGGTTAACATAATTAGGTTTTGAACCCAAGTCTTTTTAAGTCCAATATGAGCTACAAAAATCATTGAAACGATGTCTGAAGCTCTCAGTAAAGACTTGCTAAGAGTATTAATGATAATGAACTTATTATAAAGCTTCATCTGAAAAATAGCTATACCCAAGAAAAAGCAATCCATAGCTAGAACACCAGGCACATCTAACCATGGCCTGAAAGCCATAAGTGGAAAGTAAGTCCTCCTTCAATACAGAACATTTGGGACCTGTCGGGAGCCGCCGAGTTTTGGCTGCCTCAGGCAAGGATATCGCTCTCCAGGGAGTGAACCAGAAAAACAGGATTTACTTCTGGAGGCTGGAGAGTGCCATTTCCTGGTCCAAGATTTTGGCGACGGTCATGCTGGGCCAGACGTAGAATGGCCAAGGTGCACAAAAGATCAGACCGCATTTGGGTATGCAGCGTTAAGCTTCCCCTGCCCAGCATTTGCAGACGCTAGTCTGCGCGTTTCCCTTTGATGCTGTGTCCGGAGTTTGGAGTTTTGTTATCGGTTTTTCCCCTTTCTCTAAATATTCATTCGACTCTGTTACCTGGCAACCGACCTGGGTCAGTTCCCCACCCCAAACGATATATAAGATACACTGTTTTCTGGAGAAAGGGGGAGAGGAAGAAGAATAAATGGGAGAGAGGCTTGACCAGAAACCGTGTGCTGTCTTTACTCTCTGCGTCTCCCTCCTGCCCTATTTCTCTCTCTCCCTCAGGATCAAGGACCTGCGAGGACTCACTGCCCCGCGGGCCTGAGCGGCCGGGGCGGGACAGGACAGGGACCATAAAGCATTTTCTGAGCCCACCTGTCATGTGGAGAGATCCAGCATGGCTGGCTTTGGAGCACAGACCTGCCCAACATATGCCAGAAAACTGAAAAGGAAGGGGAAAGAGCAGAGCTGTTCGGTCTTTTAATGCATGGTAAAACTAAACAAATACAAATACGAAAATGTTTAACATATGGCCAATCAAATTCACTGTTTCTCCAAAGCAGAGGAGCATCACCTATGGGCAGCTATTCCCCCATCTGTGAGTTGAAACAAATAAGTAGGGAGAGAGAAAGACCCTGTTCCACCAATGAATTTAACAGATATTGAGTGTAGGCCCCATCTTGCCAGGTACTTCCAGCACATACTATGTTTAAAAACTGTCGCAAAATACTGTAAGGCAGATTTTATAATTATATACATAATAAGGTTGAGAATTATGAGTACAGAATATTAAAACATTTCCAAAGATCACAGCCCTTATGTTGAATAGCTCCTCTGCCTTTAAAGCTGGTGAAATTCCTCCCATATGGTTCTTTTCTTCTTAGGAGGAGGAAGCCTTGAACTGAGTCTGAAGGCAGGAATGGGTTAAAATAAGAAGAGGGGCTTGCACACTGAGTTTATTACAGGTTGGTGTTAACATCACAGTAGGCTATTTTGAGCAAACCAACCTGACAGAGGACGATAGTAACAATGGGCTTTGATGGGTAAGAGAAAAGTTAGGTTGAGAAAAGAGACATGCCATGTTTGTTTTTTCTTGTTTCTGTTGTAAAAACAAATTGTCTTGATTTTAGGGAAATATTTTTGAAAACACTGTGTCAAAGAAGCTGTATTGATTGGGCTGGGGATGGAACTGTGAAATAGGTACATGAAGAAACCACACTTCACGGAGGCTTAATTTTTATAGGAAAGGTAAATATTGAACAAGTAATCATAAGGTGATAAGTTATACAAAGAAAAATAGAAGGTGCTATAAGAATATATGATAAGGGAAATTAATCCAGTTGGGTATCAGTAAGCTTTCCGGAGCAAGTGATGATTGAACTCTCAGATTAAGAAGTAAATAAGTGTTAGCTAAAAGTTAAGTTTGGAAACAGCATTGGCAGATAAAGGGAGAGCAAATAAATTTAGGAACATATATTAGGTTTCAGGAAGATGTGGAATGTCAGGCTAGAAATTTTGACCATAGATTTTTGTGAATACTCATCTTTTAATTCTGATATTGTCTCCAAAAGTTCTTAAGTGCTCAGTTGTGGTTGGGGAAAAGAGTGGGTGTTCTATTCCTCTAGTGTTGCCATGCACATTCCAGGGACCGACAATGAAATAAAGGAGTTTAGAGATTTGTAAAGAAATGTTTGAAATAATTGACCAAGAAATCTAATCAGTAGAGGAAAGGAATTGAAGATAACATGGTGATTAGTGAGAATGTAGGAATCAATGAGCAGGTGATACCAATGAGGTGGAAGAGGATATGGGATCCGTTGGTGTCCTTAAAATGCTATGTGGAAACAGGAAGTGGTAGTTAGAGTTGTTTGAGCATAGAATTTTAGAGGTAGAAAGTATTAGTGGATGCAAATCCATGGTGTGTATATTGGCTTGTGAGGTAGGAATGGAGTGCTTGAGAAATTAGGGGGAATGAGGAAGTCTGAAATGAGGAAATGAAGTCTGAATGAGGAAGACTGAGACCATTGGCAATTTGGGGGGGGGGGGACTTTCCAGAAGGTTACTTCGTTACCGTTCCATAGCAGGTCTTGCAAAAAGAGTATAACAGGATACAAAGCTGATAATGTGAAGCAAAAAGGGGGCTTACAGGTAAAGATTCGGATAATCAATTCCAGTTTGTCTGTGTGTGTGGTGGTGCCCACACCATCAAGCAGTTCTCACACCCCACTGCTGTGTTAGGTCCAGATGGAAAGGTGTGGAAATGTGCTTTCTCTGTTTCTCTCTTCCTCTCTCTCTCTCTCTCTTTTTCTTAACCCGGTATTTCTTCCTTGTTCACAGTATGGGTACTCATACCCATCTATCTCCAAATATTTAATAATCATGGTGATTATTTTGGCATTTTGAAATCACTAATACTAGCACTTTTATTTGTAGTAAACAGAGAATGCTTATTTTATTAAAATGTTAAAGTATATTTAGTGGTTTAAAATTATACATTATACTGATAATATATCTTTTAGTACTGATTATCATAGAAGTGTCTATTTTAATAAATATTGTTGTGTTTTTATTTTAAGAACTAGATTAAGGAGAAATTACGCCTCAAAGTTGTTCAATCTCTTAACTTCTTGTTCATTTTCTAATAACAAAAATGACGGCTTCCTGATGTGCATTAAAATTCACCACAAGGACTATTATATGCTTTTACCTTTAATGAAAATATTTAGAGGTGCAGTCACAATGTTCTTAATGAAACTGCAATGCGATCTTTTAAAAGCACAATCAAAACAAAAATTGTTTGATGTATGAAAGAACCTGTCATCATTCTACATTTTTATGTATCTTATTTACATCTTTTAAAATGTTAGGATTGAATTTAGAAAATATTGAGTAATTTGTCCAAGATTACAAAATAACTGAGAGACCCAGGATTTACAGTGAAGGACTCCTTACTCTGAGATGTCCAACGTACTTCCTCATCCCACAGTGTTTTTAAGCCATTTGGGTGGGAGTTTGCCGAGCATGTGTGATGAACTCTCCTTGTCCTTCATGCTAAAGACACTGTACTAATTCAAACTGTGAATTACACCACTCACCCACACATCTGAAATCTATGCCATTGCTTCGTTGACTCCAAAGACACGAAACTAGTAAGGGTGTATGTATCAAGTATCATCAAAGAAAGAAATTCCAGGTGGGATAGGAACGGCATGCCTTGGTACCCTACACAAAATGGATTGTAGTTACCCACATGCTCCTCTTCATAAAATGCTGCTAGTAGGACTAATTATAACACGTTTATTGTGATAAACCTGTACCCTCAACCCAGCTATGACAATATGGGCAATAGCCATAATAGCAGGATCTAATTGATACATCCAGAGTCCTTGTTATCACCAGAGAGCAATGAGATTTCTCAGGACACCAGCACATCAATAATTCTGATGGATGTGTGGTCATATTACTAAAAAGACTTACCGCTACTCCTAGCTAGCCTTTGTATGATTACTGACATTCTGACTCTAGGAGGAATGAACCTGGGGAAATTGACTGCTGACCTTTCTGGCTGTCCTAATCAGTGCAGTGCAGTCAGGAGCAGGGGAAGAAAATAAAGAAACTGATAGTTTGATTCACAATGAGAAAATGAAATTGGGCCTAATAATTCTTTAAATTATATCTATTTAGTATCATTTGAAATCAAGTTAAAATGAAAGCATTCTATTAACACAAATCCTATGACTAGAAATAGCAATCAATATTATGAGGAAAATATTATATCAGGCCTATTATGTCTGTGAAGATGAATAGACAGAAAGACAGACAAAGATAATTTTGGAAAGGTGTATTACATTTAGCTTTACTCCAAGTAAGAAGAACAAAATATACTGCTGTAGTAAACTAAAAAGGATCAGTAAATCTGAGATATCTTTGTCACCTGAAAGAAATTTGTTCCTAAATGATGCTGTAAAGATCCAAAAAACAAAATTTTATAAACATCATAATTTAAACCATGTGGTTTAATTTTAGAGACTGCCTATTAACTCTCTTCTTTGAAACATTAAGAAATTAGCATTCTTATCTTCCCTTCCATTTTCCCTTTACTATAATTTCAAATATTTTATTAAATCATTATCCCTTCATTACCAAGATTTATAACATAACATAAAGATTCTGTTTTATAAACATAAATTCTTGCTTATTTTGCTTTAGTCTCATATTAATATAAATCAGATGTTAACCTCCTATTGATTTACCACAACTCTGTCAATCCTTATTTTCTTGGATTCCTCACAAAGTGCTTTTCACTCATATATGTATGACATTATCTCTAATTCTTTAAATGCTCGAGGACACAAGCCGATTACCAGTGTGTGTACAAAAGACAACTTTTCTAGAAATTACTATCTTGGATCACCCTTCTTTGCTTCCAAATTTTATGGGTATTGTACAATTTTACATTGAATTGAGAATGAATCTTTGCGAAGAATTCTAATGTTAACTCTCATTTTTCTCTCAATAAATGATTGTTTTATTCCCTCATTATTTGCCTATTTAATACTTATTTAATACTTATATTTAATACTTTATACTTATATTTAATAACTAGAGTATATTTTTCTGGCCTATAATTCTTAAACATATTTTGTCTGTGACAAATGATATATTTGAATTACAGAGACAACTTTCCATTTTTTACAGAATATTCTCTTCTATTATACCTTCCCTTTCTTTTACATTTTATATGGTTTAAAAAATAATCAGGGTTAAATATCCTGAAATTTTATAGTCCTGTCTTTTCTTTTTTCTTTTTTTAAATATTTACTTATTTTTGAGAGACCAAGAGACAGAGTGCGAGCAAGGGAGGGGAAGAAAGAGAGGGAGACACAGAATCCTAAGCAGGCTTCAGGCTCTGAGCTGTCAGCACAGAATCCAACATGGCACTCAAACTCATGAGCTGTGAAATCATGACCTGATTCAAAGTCTGATGCTTAAGTGAATGAGCCACCCAGGCACCCTTTTTATATTATTTCTAATTCAAGTTGTTATGTTCCTCTGCATTCACTGTAAGTATCTCAAATTATTGTTGTAATTATTTTTATAATTCCATTTTCAATTGGATCCCTTCTAAAGTGTCTATTTGTTCATTTTGTTTCAGTCAAGTTTTTCTTCTTTCTTTTTTAAAATTTTTTAATGTTTTTTATTTTTGAGAGACAGAGAGTGCGAGCAGGGGAGGGTCAGAGAGAGGGGGAGATACAGAATCAGAAGCAGCTCCAGGCTCTGAGCTAGCTGTCAGCACAGAACCCAACGTGGGGCTCGAACCCACTAACCGCGAGATCATGACCTGAGCAGAAGCCAGGCGCTCAACCAACTGAGCCCCCAGGCGCCCCAAGTTTTTCTTCTTTCTATCCTTTAAAGAGTTGTGATTATTTTTTCACCAGATCATCCTTTTGCTTGGGCTGCTGTTTCTTAGTCTTTTCATACCATTTCTCGTCCACAACTAAGTGGAAGTTGAAAAACGGTGCAGGAGCCCTTCCTACTCTGTCTAGAAGCCTCTTCTACTGCAGGCATTCTCAATAAATTGCCCATTTATTTTGTAGTGCCTCCCACTACCTTTCAGTTCATGAGAGCACATTGATTAATGAATTAATTAGCATACCATGAGCTTCCTTTCCTCCTCTCCACTCATGCCACCTTTAACATGTAAGCTTCCATCCATTAGTGGAGTAACTTGCTTCCACAATGACTGGCATTAAAGAGTGCTTAATAACTTTGGTGGGAGTGACATCAGGAAGAGAGCAAAATAGGAGGATACAGCGTTTGTTCCCATATAGAACCACCAATCTGAAGTGCAGTCATGGACCAAAATACCATCACGAGAACTCAGGAATCCAGGTAAAAGCTCACAACACCCATCTGGAACACAGAAATGAGAAAAGATACATTGAAGAGAATAGGAAAGACCGTTTGACTTTACTCATAGCACATGTGCCTCAAGTCCATGCAGTACAGCCCTGAAAGATTCCCTCTGCCTAGGAGCTTTCCTATGGGGAAAGGACAGTGAAATGAATGTCTGACTTCACTATGGACCCCAGTGCCAGATACATATTAATAAACACTTCTTGCTCCAGTGGACCTTGGTTACAGGCCCACCCCCGTGAAAACTGGTTTTAGGCTCACCCTTGTGAACCTAGGCTCTGGGGTTACTCTAGTGTACCCCACCACCAGACTGCCCACTGCATACACAGGCTGGAGGTCTTTCCAGGCAGATCGAGGCTTGAGGTCACTCAGCAAACCCAATACCCAGTGCCTTCCCACAGACTCTACCCAGTGTCCACACAATCTCTGCCTGGGCTGACTGGTGAAGGGCTTTCCCTGCTGAAGTCAGTCCTTCAATATTGGAAGAGGTTACTGCCTTATCAAATGTTCAGATATCAGTGCAAGACTACAAAGATCACAAAGAATTGGGGAAACATGACACCACCAAAGGAAAAAAAAATAAAGCCTTAATAAATGATCCTATAAAAACAGAGATCTATACACTGCTTGACAAGAATTCAAAATAATCATCTTAAAGAAGCTCAGTAAGCTAGAAAAGAACAGATAGGCAACAAAATGAAATCAAGAAAACAATACATGAACAAACCAAGAAAAGCAACGAAGAGATAGAAACTGAAAAATAACCAAAAGGATATTCTGGAGCTGAAGAGCACAATGACCAAAGTGAAAAATTGAAAAGAGAGCTTCTATAGCAGACTTATCAAACTGAAAGAATCAGTGAACTCAAATATAGGCCATTTTCAATTACCCAGTCATAGGAGAAAAAAGAAAAAAAGAACCAAAAAAAATGTGAAGGGAGCCTATGTGATTTATGGGATACTACCAAATAAACCAATATACAGATATTATGAAAGTGTTAGAAGGAGAAGAGACTAGAAAAGGGCAGAATGCTTATTTAAAGAAATAATGGCTGATAAACTCACAAATTTGGGAAGGGCAGTGAACATCCAAATTTGTAAAGTTTAAAAGACCCCAAATATATAGAACTTGAAGAGATCTACAAAAAGACACATTATAATCAAATCGTTAAAAGCCAATGGCAAAAAGAGAATTTTGAAAGCAGCAATTAAAAAGTATTGAGTCACATACAATAGAAGCCCCCATTGTAATATTAATTGATTTCTCAGCAAAAATCTTGCAATCCAAGAGAGAGTAGGATGATATATTCAAAGTCATGAAAGAAAAAAAAATGCCAGCCAACATTAGTATATCTGGCAAAATTAAAAATGAAGGAGAGATACAGACTTTTCCAGACAAACAAAACTAAGGGAATTCATTACCTCTAAAACTAACTCATTTTTGAGAAGAATGGTGGTGCAATTTTGATGGGGATTGCATTGAATGTGTAGATTGCTTTGGGTAGTAATGACATTTTCACAATGTCTATTCTTCCAATCCATGAACAGGGAATATTTTTCCATTTCTTGGTGTCTTCTTCAATTTCTTTCATAAGTTTTCTATAGTTTACATCATATAGGTCTTTTACATCCTTGGCTAGGTTTACTCCTAGGTATTTGATAGTTTTTTGTGCAATCGTGAATGGGATCAGTTTCTTGATTTCTCTTTTGTTGCTTCATTTTTGGTGTATAGGAATGCAACTGATTTCTGTACATTGACTTTGTACCCTGCAACTTTACTGAAAAGACCCCGAATAGCCAACGTTATATTGAAGAAGAAAACCACAACAGGAGGCATCACAATCCCAGCCTTTAGCCTCTACTACAAAGCTATCATCATCAAGACAGTATGGTATTGGCACAAAAACAGACACACAGACCAATGCAATAGAACAGAGAACCCAGAACTGGGCCCACAAATGTATGGCCAATTAATTTTTGACAAAGCAGGAAAGAGTATCTGATGGAAAAAAGACTGCCGCTTTAGCAGGTGGTGCTGGGAGAACTGGACAGCAACATGCAGAAGA
>PJEM01021993.1:0-10158 GCA_004023845.1 Helogale parvula | reverse complement strand
TGATGAATCACTAAATTCCACTCCTAAAACCAATATTACTTTATATGTTAAACTACTAGAATTTAAATAAAACTTGAAAAACACAAGCAAAACAGTATAAATAACTTTCTGGAAATCAAACATTTCTTAACCTTAGTTCTTGAGATTGGAGTCTGTTCTGACAATTATGGTTTTTACTCTTAATCCCTATCCTGCCTCCTTAAGGGCGCATATGTGGCTGTAAAGACAGATTTCCCTGACTTATTAATTCTGCCTTCTGCAATTTCTGGGGAAAAAAATCAATTCTAGGTCAGTGAGGTGGAGCGCCAACTTGAGATTCTTGGAAACAGGAATCCCAGAGATAGAGATGACCAAGAGGACATATTCCTCTTAAAAATGTGCAGAAATCACCACGATAATTTAAACTTCTGCAGGTTGATAAATGGGGGGATTGAACCACAATAACTTAGACCTCAAGAGGAAGGGAGTCCTTCAGTTCCATACCCTTAACAATGACCTTCTCCCTTACCCTAAGGGTCCAATGTGACTGTGAGGAAAATTTTCTCAAAGATACCAATTTTGCCTTAAGCAATTCCAAAAAGGATATATACTAAGAAGAGAGGTCTTTCATGAATTATAGAAGTAGTTAGGAAATGCCATGCTTCAGGGGTACCTGGATGTCTCAGTCGGTTGAGTGCCCGACTCTTGACTTCAGCTCCAGTCATGATCTCACTATTGTGGGACTGGGCCCCGCATCAGGCTCCATGCTGGGTATGGAGACTGCTTGGGAGTCTTTCTCTCCCTCCCAGCTGTGTCTCAGAATAAATAAATAAACATTTTTTTAAACTTAAAATAAAATAAATGCCATGTTTCAGAGTACTGCTGAGGAGTAAAGAAGAGGAACTGATACAAATGTCCAAACTATCAAATTGTGTACATTAAATATGTGCAGTTTTGGGGTATCAACGATCCCACAATAAAGCTGTGTTTTTAAGGAGGGGAATTTGCAATATTTGAATGCCTAATAAACACCAAGAACTATTGAGGCACTTTATGCAAGTCAATTATTTTCACCTGAGGGCAAGAGAAAGCTTTGAGGAAGATCTTATTGCCCATCGTGTACAGAAAGGAAATGGGAGCAGAGAAAGGTGAACTGACTTGCCTGAGAACAGGTAGCTATTAAGTCCCTAGAGCCACCACTCAAATTGGTCCAACTCAAAAGCCACACTCACTTAACTAAACCAGGCTGTCCAACCCTGTCCCCATTACATGCCACATAGTCATTGCTGTCTGTAAACCTAATGCTCCATTGATTTCATCGTCCTCAGAAAAACTGACAGTTTATCTGAGGGATGAAGGAGAAGACAGAGCCAGCTGTGGAGAGCTCAGAGGGAAGGAATTCATGTGCAAATATCCTGAGACAGAAAACCTTAATTCAAGGAACATTTTAAAAGCCAGCGCAGCTGGATTATAACAAGAGGGTTAGAATGGAGTTGCCTTTGAAAGTCCTGGCAAAGAACTTGCACTTTATTCCAAAGTATGAGGAAAGTCATTTGGTGTGGAAACATGACCTGATTTCCATTACATTACAAATGGTGGAATCACTTTCCTGAGAATTGTTCCGTTTTTATACTTTGTTCTCATTGTTTTCCTTCTTTTGGTAGCTAGATAGGCTGTTGAAGTTATCTTGTTGTTATCTTTCTATTTCCTTATGTATAACTTCCTCAACTGGAAAGCATACATCCAATATTTAAGTCTATTAATTGTTGCTTTTAAGTTTCAGAAGAATTACACTGTTACCACACTTGAAGAGACCAGATAATACAGAACTGGAAAATAAATATTATGGGGGAGGGGAGTGTAAGTCTTCACATGATGTTTATAGCAGCAGTCTGTCATCAAATCTATCCTTACAAAAGCCCTGTCTTCCCATCTTTGAACCAAGGAGGCAGAATCAGCCTCAGAAGACTCGTGAATCCCCGGATGTTAAGTGGGCCATAAAATGTTCAGTGCTCTCCTCTTAGTAGAAGATGCCACCATGCAGCCCAGACTCTTAACCCTCTGGAGAGACTGTGAAGCAAACTTTTTGATTTAAATCGGCCACTTGAGGTAGTCCCTTGAATCCAAATGACATGAATTCCATGAGCAAAAATGTGTCTCCTCCTGAATAATTGCCCAAAGGCTTCCAGCCCCAATCACTCTAGAGCCTTAGCCAACATGGCAGACAACACAGAGCCCTGAGCAGTACTGGGTAGAGCCTCCTCCTGTGACACCCACCCCGTTCTCCAGTCAGACATCCACATAAAGCCATTTTCTAAACCTATGTGTTAGAAAAAGCAGAAGCAGAATTATAAATACAGAGAACAAACTGATGGTTGCCAGAGGGGATGGGATGGGGTATGGGAAAAACAGGTGAAGAGGAGTGGGAGACCCAGGCTTTCAGTTATAGAATGAATAAATCACAGGAATAAAAGGCAGAGCATAAGGAATCTAGTCTATAATGTTATAACAGCATCATATGGTGACAAATGGTAGTTATACTCGTGGTGAGCATAGCAAAACATATAAAGTTGTCAAATTACTATCTTATATACTTGAAACTAATGTAATGTTGCATGTCAACTATACTCAAATAAATTTTTAATTAAACTAAAAAATTTTAAATTATATATTAGAAAACCATTGAGAAATAATAAAAAAAAAGGTTTAAAATAAAACAACCCCATACTTAAAAAGGAGTATAACTTCCAACTGTTTAGGCATAGGCTGTGCATAGTGATTTACTCCCAAAGAAGACAATACGGAAAGAGGGTGGAGGGTATGACCAGAGTAGCTTTATAGTGGAGAAGCCTCACAAACACTACCTCATCCAAATAATCAAGGTCAACCTCAACAATCATAAATCACGTTGGTAGTATCACAAGACACAGACCAGGCTGAGTTCCTGTCGGGAGGTTCTGGAGAACACTATGCATCCAGCTTATTTAGTTTGTTGACAGAATTCAGCTCCTGGCAGTTACAAAAGAGGATCTCACTTACCTGCTAGCTTGAGCCAGGGACATCCCTCACCTCCTGGAGGCAAGTCACAATCTTCTCCATGTGACTCCTCCATCTCCAGGCCAACAAGTACTGCTAGTATTCCTCATGCTTCAAATCTTTGACTTCCTCTGTTTCTGACCTCCTGCCTACCCAGATTCAAAGGGCTCACGTGATTAGGTCTGACCCATCCAGATAATCTCTCTTAAACCCAACCGAGCCATACAACATAACCTAATCACAGGAGGAAAATCCAGCATATTCAGAGTCCCAGAAAATACGCAGTGTATGGATATTGGGGGCCTCTTTAGAATCCTGCCTGCCATACTTATGTTTACCTATCACCCTTCCAGAAGACAAGTATATAAGCGCAGGGTACGCCCACTAACCAGTCTAAGAAAACAGCCACGTGGTCATAGGGTTATATTATTTTATATAGAAAGGTCACCGTCAGTGGCTCTCAGACACAAATTTTATGTCCTCCCTTATTCTAAGATTGATTGCTATGAAAAGATAATGAGGTACGATAAGGGCTCTAAGATAATAAATAAAATGGTGTTTATAATGTGATTGGGACACTGAATAATACAATAGTGAACTCCATAAATGATTATTTATTGGTATTACTACTAATGTACAGCATGATATGTGATGATAGATCTCTTTACCTCTCTGGATTCTCAGTATTGATCTAAACAAAGTCAAAATTTAAAACTTTTCTTCAAGTGAATAAGATAGCTGTAAAGTGTTCTAAAGTGATTTTTCAGTAATTTTGGTGTCTGAAGATACTCATTGGCAATTTGGGCTCAGTATGATATCTGATTTTCCTGAGCTACTGAACACACCCTTGATATTACCAATGTCATTTGTATCCACTTCTATTAATAGTCATTCTGCATATAAATATTATTAAAGCAAAAATATCTTTCTCAATTACACCAATACTATCAATTTCATTTTTAAAATTTTTAACATTTTGTTCTTTTTTTATAGTTTATTGTCAAGTTGGTTTCCATGTAACACCCAGTGCTCTTCCCCACAAGTGCCCTCTTCCATGCTCATCACCCTCCTTCCCCTCCCCCTCCCCCATCAGCACTCAGTTCGTTCTCAGTATTCAAGAGTCTCTCATGGTTTGCCTTCCTCCCTCTCCCCAACTATCCACCCCACCATGGTCCTCTGTTAAGTTTCTCCTGTTCGTTTTATTCATTTATGAGAGACAGAGCATGAGGGGGGAAGGGTGCACAGAGAGAGAGAGGGAGACACAGAATCTGAAGCAGACGCTAAGCTCTGAGCTGACAGCACAGAGCCCAATGCGGGGCTTGAACCCACGAACTGTGAGATCATGACCTAAGCTGGAGTTGGATGCTTAACCAACTGAGCCACCCAGGCAACTCTATCAATTTCATTTTTTAAAAAATGATCCAGGGGCACCTGGGTGGCTCAGTCGGTTAAGTGTCCAGCTTTGGCTCAGGTCATGATCTTACGGTTTGTGGGTTTGAGCCCCACATCGGGCTCTGAGCTGACAGCTGGCTCAGAGCCTGGAGCCTGCTTCAGATTTTGTGTCTCCCTCTCTCCCTGCTCGTGCTCGCTCTCACTCTCGCTCTCTCTCTCTGTCTCTCAAAAAAAAAAAAAAAGATCCATCACATTACCTTAATGTTGTTAATTTGAATTTTACTAGATATTGTAGTTTTCTTTACATTTAATTTTTTACCTTTGTTTTGTTTTTCCAACTTAACAATTTTGCCTTGGGTCATTGCTGGTCAATGTTTACGGGTTGGTTAGAATAAAGGAACATGTCTACCCACCTTGGCAATCAAGTTATTGGAATGGAAGAAGGAAAAGTGAGCTGGTATTTGTGTGCTAAATACAGTGATATTTTAAAACTCCTGGCTCTGGGACACCTGGATGGCTCAGTCAGTTGAGCATCTGGCTTCGGCTCAGGTCACAGTCTCACAGTTCATGATCTCAAAGTTCATGATCTCGCGGTTCGTGGGTTCAAGCCCCACATCGGGCTCTGTGCTGACAGCTAGCTCAGAGCCTGGAGCCTGTTTCAGATTCTGTCTCTCCCTCTCTCTCTGACCCTCCCCTGCTTGTGCTGTCTCTGACTCTCAAAAATAAATTTAAAAAAATTTTTAATAAAAATAAAAATAAAACCCCAGGCTCATTACAGCACTATGCACAATAGCCAAGATATGGAAACAACCTAAATGCCTGCCAATCGATGAATGGATAAAGAAAATGTGGTATATGTATATATACAATGGAATATTATTCAGCCATATAAAAGAAGGAAATCCTACCATTAGCAACAACATGGATGAAACTTGAGGGTGTTATTCTAAGTGAAGTAAGTCAGAGAGAGACCAGTACTGTATGATATCACATATATATACAATCTAAAGAAGTCAAACCCACAGAGACAGAGAATAGACTGGTGATTTCCAGAGTCTGGGGCGGGGGAATGAAGAGATGTTGGATAGAGTACAAACTTTCAACTACAAGATGATTAAGTTTTGAGGATCTAATGTATAGCATGATATGTGATGATAGTTAAAAATACTGTATTGTATACCTGAAACTTGTTAAGAAAATAGATATTAAAGGTTCTCATCACAAAAAAAATAGATGATAACTATGTGATGGATATGCTAACTAATCTTGTTGTGGTAACCATTACACAATATATACATACATCAAATTACCACATAATATCAGAGGAAAAGGCTGAACTGTGTTGCAAAGGAAGCCTCAGCTGATCCAGAAGCTGATTCGGAAGTTGGGATGACCTTCAGACCTGTCCCAAGTTGAGATAAAAGGGCCAGATCTCTATACCTCTGCTTCAATCAGTCATTGCATGTAGGCTACCCCAGTTACATGCATGATCTAGCACTAGACAGCTTTCTCTGATGAGGCAACCCCCAAAAGGGGCTTACAGTCAAAAGCTGCCTGTCAGCAGCCTCCCAACAATTGGGAAAATAAGCCCTTAATTCCTAAAGGGGGGATCTGGAAAGTGCATGACAATATCGACTAGGGCACCTAACATATTTATAATTGCTAGTAACGGACATGTTACTAATTAGCAACTCAAGACTGAGGATTGCATATGTCTCTGCTTAGTTGACAAAATCATATATATGGATTTCTTTATTCAATCTTAGCTCTATCGTGTTACTATCGAGTATACTTCAATCATTGTTAGGTCATAATATCTACATATTCAGAAAAATCACTGAGCATCTACTATATGCCAGTCCTTGTCCTAGACACTGGTGACCCAACAATAGATTCGACAATATATATGTCATTCCTCATATGTCACCCAGACCAGCTGATACAGAAGTAATTATGAGTAACGGTGGGGCGGGGGGGGAGGGGGGGCGGCGTCTAAATCAGCAAGGCTTTGCTTTTACCATGTGATTTCATTTAATGCTCAGAACCCAATTAGGTAGACTTTATTAGTCTTATTTAAAAGACGAATATACTGGGGTACCTGGGTGGCTCAGTTGGTTAAGCATCTGACTTTAGGTCAGGCCATGATCTCATGGTTCGTGGGTTCGAGCCCTGTGTTGGCCTCTGTGCTGACAGCTAGCTCAGATCCTGGAGCCTGCTTCAGATTCTGTGTCTTCCTCTCTTTCTGACCCTCTCCTGCTCGTGTTCACGCTGTCTCTCGCTCTCTCTCTCTCAAAAATAAATTTAAAAAAATTAAAAGATGAAGATATTGACATTCAAATAAGAAAAAGTGGCCTGAAGTCACTGAACTTGTGATGCATGGAGCAGATAATCAAAGACAGAAGTGCTGCCTCCAAACTCATGACTTGTCCAGGAAGACCGGGGAAAAGAAAATACAAGTTGCTGGACCAAAATTAAAGCTCCAAGGCATGTTCAGGCTTAGAATAATGTAATTCAAAGTGTCCTTTTTAGCTTCATCAGAAGAAATACTAACGCAGTTCTTTCCCACAACTAAAAGTTGCACTGCTCATTTATAATTTTTGGAGAAAGAAATACCCAGAAAAGTAGAAAAATATTTTAAACCAAAGATCTCCTGGATTTAAATCCTTAATTGGATTTAGCTATACAGTCAACAATAAACCCAAGAAATACACTTTATGAACAATCACTATCTTCTTTCCTGGCCATTTTTGATGACTTTCTACAATTACTAAAACAAATTTTCTCTTGAGGTGACCAACAAAAAAATTTCAGAGCAAAAAGAGT
Organism: Helogale parvula; assembly: GCA_004023845.1. Lineage (NCBI taxonomy): Eukaryota > Metazoa > Chordata > Mammalia > Carnivora > Herpestidae > Helogale > Helogale parvula. The sequence continues at coordinate 2,928 of PJEM01021993.1, read as the reverse complement.
TTTATCTCTAACATTAACTGGAACAAAAATGAACAGAACAAACCTTCATTTATGACAAGCATATTTAAGTCTATTTTACATTGGCACCTTGTTTTCTTTTTTTCTTTTGTTAAAATTTTTTAATAGTTTATTATCAGATTGGTTTCCATATAATACCCAGTGCTTCTCCCCACAAGTGCCCCCCACCATGACCATCACCCCCTCCCCCTCCCCCTTCAGTCAATGGTTCGTCTCCAGTATTCAGTAGTCTCCCTTGATCTGTGTCCCTCACTCTTCCCCGCTCTCTTTCCCCCTTCCTCTCCCCATGATCCCCTGCCAGGTCTCCTGTTAGACCTATGAGTGCAAACATATGGTATTTGTCCTTCTCTGCCTGACTTATTTTGCTTAGCATGGCACCCTCAAGGTCCATCCACTTTGCTACAAATGGCCATATTTCATTCTTCCTCATTGCCATATAGTACTCCATTGTATATATATACCTTGTTTTCAATATGGTGAGCTGGTTAGCAAAAGATCTTTGTTTGGTTATTTTTATCTTTTCTTATCATAAACTATTTTATAGACTAAAACCTGAAAACATGGTCTTTTAGGTTAAAATAAGTTGTATTATCTCCCTCTCTTTGATTAGAGTTGAGTATTTCTTTACAGAAAAATTCTTCTGATTTTATTTTTTCATTCTCATAGAGGAGCCTTAGATGAGTGTGATTCCACATTTAACCTTTGCCAGTTTTTTTTTTTGTCTTAATATGACTTGTCAAATTGCAAACATTAAGAATTTTTGTGCATTTGTCTCCAGGTTTCCTTTAAAACTCTAATAGATAAAAAGTATTGTCCCAGCATTTATATCTTCTTGAGGTAATGACCCTTTTGTCATTAATGTCCCTCTTTATCTCTTGTAACAACTCTTTTACTTAAAGTCTTTTTTTAGCCATCTCAGCTCTCTCTTGGTTACTATATTCATTGAATAGTTTTTCCACTCTTTTACTTATATTTGTATCTTTGGACCTCAAGTGAGTCTCCTGTAGATAGTATATGGCTGGATCCTGGTTTCTTTTTTAATCTATTCTTCCAAACTCTCCCTTGAATTGAATAGTCTATTCTGTTTACATTTAAGTTAATTGCTGCAAAGTAAGGGCTTATTTCTGTCATTTTATTACATGTTTTCTATATGATTTACATCATTTTTTGTTCCTCAAAAAAAGATTTAAGACCTATTTCTTCCTTATTTTGTATTAAACCAATGTTTTATAGCATACCGTTTTGTTACCCTTCTTATTTCCTTCTCTAACTATATATATATATAATTATTACATATAAGTACTATATAATAATTATTAACATATATCATTATGTATTATTAAATACATATTTATGTGTATATATTTATCTAAATATATATTAGTCATTTTCTTAGTGGTTACCCTGGGGATTGGTATTAGCATGTTATATTTATTATAATCTAGTTTAGATTAATACCAATGTTCCAGTATTTAGAGCTCTTGGATGACAACAGTAATTAGCTAAAGGCACATTATTTTGATAATACTTAAACCTACTTCCTGTTGGTGTCTTCTCTAGAATAGCAAAATATTTTCTTTACAATGAAAACCTACTAATTATATCTTCTAATTATAGTAGAGTTCTCAGGAGAAACAATGACTAGTAGAGTGAGTGTTAATTATAATAACCTCATGGATGTTATTCAGTAGGTCTCCTCTTTGATACAGACAGCATGATTAAAATGAGTATTTTACTTTTCTAATATCATATGAATAAGTATGGAAGTTTCAGGATGGGAAAGAACTGAGTAAGAAACAGATGAAATAACTATAGTATCAGAAAATTAAGGGAATGATAGTTACTGTCTTCTAACATTTGAAAACACATGGCTTAGTTAGTTTGCTTTGTCCATGCTTAAGTCAATTTCATAAATACTTCCTGAGCATACTCTGCAGTAAAGCCTGGATGTTAAGTGCTATGGAATCCTAGTCTGTAAGATATGAAGGGAAAAATATTTCTTTTCCTCAATGCTATATATCTCCAGTGAATAACAAAGTATAGCTCATAGAAAATGCATAATAAATATTTATAAACTGACTGGAACAAGCATAGATGAAAGAAACATTATTCTTGACTTCCTTGATTCCAAATTATTATATTTAATTGAATCTAAAATGCCATCATTTGTAAGATGCTCATGAGGTCAAGCCCCACATAGGGCTCTGCGCTGACAGCTCAGAACCTGAAATCTTCTTCTTACTCTGTATCTCCCACTCTCTGTCTTTCTCCCAGTCATGCTCTGACTCATTCTCTCAAAAATAAATAAACATTAAAAAACTTTAAATTAAAAAAAAACTAAAAATAGAACTACCCTATGACCCAGCATTGCAATACTGGGTATTTATCCAAAAGATACAAAAATGCTGATTTGAAGGGGCACATGCACACCAATGTTTATAGCAGTGCTATCACCAACAGCCATATTGTAGAAACATTCCAAATGTCCATCAACTGATGAGTGGATCAAGAAGATATGGTATATATTCACACACACACACACACACACACAATGGAATACTATTCAGCAATGACAAAGAATAAAATCTTGTCATTTGCAACATGGATAGAATTAGAGTGTATAATGTTAAGCTAAATAAGTCAGTCAGAGAAAGACAGATATCATATGATTTCACTCATAAGTATAATTTAAGAAATACAACAGATGAGGGACTTCTGGGTGACTCTGTTGGTTGAGCATCTGACTTTGGCTCAGGTCATGATCTCATGATTCCTGGGTCTGAGCCCTGCCTTAGGCTCTGTGCGGACAGCTCAGAGCCTGGAACCAGCTTCAGATTCTGTGTCTCCCTTTCTATGCCCCTCCCTTGCTTATGCTCTCTCACGCGCTCTCTCCCTCTCCCCCTCTCTCTC
>PJEM01021992.1:0-10158 GCA_004023845.1 Helogale parvula | reverse complement strand
AGGAAGAAATACATGGGAGTTTTAAGGTGAGGATCTGTCAGAGTGAGGGTGATAATTGTCAGGTTTCCAGTTATACTCAGTATATATGTGAAAAATAGAAATAGAAAAATCAAAACATTTAACTTCGGATCATTTGTTAATCCCAGAAGAATGAACTCTGTTACAGATGTTTGGTTTTTCATTTCTTACTGCAGACTTCTCTCAGGTCTATAAATACAAACAAGGAACAATGATTTTTGTGAGTCCAAGATTATTTTTTTATCACTTCTGCTGGTTTAAGAAATATATAAGACATGTAACAGACCAATACATTACCACCAAATTGTACTAAATTCTGAAAATCTGTATGAGTATCTTCTCTAGTATCTTCTTTGTAGATCGCTAGCCATTTGATATTGACTGAGTCACTTGACATCTCTAACAAACACATCAGTATATGAAAAATATTCTTAATTGTGTTTTGTTTTCTTTTAAAGCCTTTATCATGTGTCTATGAAAATGATAACAATTATTTTACTTCTATGAAAATATTTATCTCAGGAGTACATGTTCTAGTGATTTTTCTCAAAAGAAAACAATTGGTTTGCTTTTTTAAATAGTTTCTATGATTTTTTCAAGCTGTCTCATGTCAGTCCTGCCTATCCAGAGAATTAACAGCTTAACAACAAATTTAAAAAATTATAGAATCTTAAACAAAGTAAGAATTAAACGTTCCCCTTTCTGAATTAAATAATAATTTATTACTTTTTAGAAGATATTCAAACAAGCAAACTTAAGTGATGTAAGTTATAAATTGATTTGAAAATGGAAAAAATAGATGAGGTTAGAAATGAAAAATATACTTACAGTTCTATAATCTCACGTGGTAACAATTTAAGTGCTCAAATACATATGTTAGTTGCCTTTAATTGAGGGTCGGTGTTTGAGGCTTTACTTTTGGATAATTTTATAGACTTCACAGTTTGTTTCCGCCTTTAGTTTTATGACGCAAGAGCATATTTCTGTAGCATGTAGGTGGAATTAGTCAGGATGATCTTGGTCACATAGAGTGAGATGGAACGTCCTGAAGAATAAATTCAGGAGAAAGTTTATTCCTAAAGTCAGGGAGGCCCTGACAGAAAGTTGACGCCGTCCCAGTTGCGGGCAGAAGGTGCAGACAAAGTATTCAGGAGGTTCTACAACAGGTGACCCAGAAAAGAGTTGGTGACACACATGGTGAAACTAGCTCTCTGCGCAGTCCCACGTAGTCAGTCAGAGTTAAATCTGGAAGACCGAGACTCAAGTAATATTGCAAAAATTGTTCAGTGGGTAGCAGTGTCTTTGGCACTACCCCACTGTTTAGGAGTAGAGCTAGAGAGGAGGAGAAGGGAGAGGCCACCAGCAAAACGGACCCCTGCTCCAAGTGTCTACCTGGTTACACAGCAGAGCTAGAGACTAAACTTTCCTGGAATGTGGGTAAGACTCTCAAAGTAAACAAAACGTAGTGACAGTGAAACAGGCAAATAGAGGTGACAAAGTTGTCCATTTTGCTGGCTGATTAAGTAAAGCTCCTTGTTCGTAAGTAGGAAAGGCTCAAACCACGTTTGAGAATCAAGATATAACAGCTGTAGGAAAGAGGCGAGCTGAATGGACATGAGTAAGAATTTGAGAGACAGAAAATGTTTGAAATGTTAGAAACTATCTTAAATTGCACAATCCAAGACCACACATTTAGTATTCCTTGTTTTCCAAAATTTCCCTAAAAAAACAATATCCTTCCTAACTCTAGATCGTAGGAAGACGTACTAATATAACATTGACCCGGCTCCCATTAACTTTCATAAAATAAACATGGGTTGTCATTTTAAAATGTTTTTCTTGCCTTCTTGTGGTTTTCTAACCATTGTTACTAAAGCAAACAGATATCTTTTTTTTTCCTGAAAAAAAGTCACAAGGGATCCCTTTGGTATGGTGTTGAAATATCATTTAAAAAGTAAGTCATCTTTATTGATGTTAAAAAAATAGTCACAGGGGATTCTTGCAGGAAAACAATTAAAATGTCTCTGGAGAGTGATGTTCCTGATGAATGTACCCTACAATATAGTTGAATAAGTTTAATTAGGTATCCTTGGGAAATGAGTTTACAGAAAACCATATCATATCAGAGGGATATGTAAGGGCAAAGAATAGCAGTGAGAAAAAAGCTGTCTTAGAAGTGTTTTGGATTTCATATTGTCAGTGATATTTTATTTTGACCTGAGGTAAATGTCTGTTGAGACACTATAATCCAATTACATGAAAACATGTGAAGAAGCAGAAAACAGCAAGAATAATTGGCCACCAAGATATAAAGTGTGCTATTCAAATATTTCATTAATAAAATATATTCAGAATAAACAAACTATTGGGACTACACCATAATAAAAATGTTTTGCACAGTGAAAGAAACCATCAACAAAATAAAAATGCAGTCACTTGAATGGTAGAAGATATTTGCAAGTGATATATCTAATAAGTGGTAATACCCAAAAATATATAAAGAAATTATACAACGTTTACATCTACAAAAGAACAAGGAATCTGAATAAAAAATGAGTAGGATATCTGAATAGGGACTTCTCCAAAGAAGACATAGAGATGTCAGGAGACACACAGAAAGTGCTCAACATTATTAATCATAAGGGAAATGAAAATCAAAACCACAATATAGTATCGTCTTACAACTGTCAGAATAGCTAGAATAAAAAAGTCAAGAAATAACAAGTGTTGGTGAGAATGCAGTAAAAAAGGGAACCGTTATGCACTGTTGGTGGGAATGTAAATTTTTGCAGCCACTGTGGAAAGCAGCATAGAGGTTGTCAAAATTTTTAAAATAAAAATAGCATATGATCCAGTAATCTTCAGAAAGATATATGCACCTCTACACTTACTGCAGCATTATTTACATTCTCCAAGATATCGAAGCAACCCAGTGTCCTTTGATAGATAAATGGATAAAAATGATGTGGTATATATGTAATGGAATACTGCTCAGCCTATGAAAGAATGAGATCTTGCCGTCTGCAACAACATGGATGGACTTAGAGGTTATTATGATAAGTGAAATAAGTCAGAGAAAGACAAATACCATGTGATTTTACTTATATGTAAAATCTAAAAAACAAAACCAAACAAAAAAATGAACAAATAAAAAAATAGACCCTTAAATGCAGAGAAGCTAATTGGTGCCAGGGGGGAGATAAATGGGGGAATGTGTGAAATAGGTAAAGGGGATTAAGAGGTACAAAGCCCCAGTTATAAAATTATAAGTCAAGGAAATGAAAAGTACAGCATATGGATTATAGTCAACATTATTGCGATAATGTTGTATGTATACTACTTATTATGGTGAACACTGAGCAATGTACAGAATTTTTGAATCACTACATTGTACACCTGAAACTAATATAACATTGAATGTTAGTTCTGCTTCAATGAAAAAAATAAATAGTCTTATTCTTTGTGGTGAAGAATAAAAAATCAGCTATGAAATCCTCATATGTTAGAAGGCTCACTATTTTTAAGGTGTCAATATTTAACAAATGTATTGATAGAGTCAACAAAATTCCAATCAAGATATCATCAGAGTTTTTTGGATACATTTTTTTATTTTAAGACAGTTTTAGAGTTATGGAAAAATTGTAAAGTTAGAGAATTAGTACTTATCTCTAACACAGTTTCTCCCATTATTAACATGGTAATATCATATAGTCATTACAATGAATGAACTGATACATTATTAATACATTACTGGATTAACACATTTTTATTAGGTAAAGAATATAGTTTATTTAGATTTCCTTGATTTTTACCTAATATATAGTTTCCATTGCTGGATCTTTTTGAGGATACTACAGTACTTTGATCATCTTTAGGCTTCTTTTGGCTGTGACAATCTCAGAATTCTAATGGTCTTGAGAGTTCTGAGACTGATCAAGTGTTTTGATCAATTGGGATTTATATGATGTTAGTCTTGGATGAACTTAGGGTTATGCGTTTTGGGAAGGAAGACCATTGAGTTAAACTTACCATTTTCATCACATCCATATTGTGGGTTCATACTATCAGGGTGATTTATCACTGTTGGCGTGAACTTTGATCACCTGATTGAGGTACTGATAGGTTCCTCGCTGTAAGGTTGCTCTCCCACCTACCCTCCACTTTCCACATTGTACTCTGTGGAAGGAAGTCATCATGTGCAGCTGACACTACACTTTTGGGAATTACAGTCTGCCTAGAAGATGGAGTAAATTATTTGGGATTCCTCCATGTGGAAAATTTGTGTATTCTTTCCCATTTATCAAAGTATTCAATTATTTATTTATGTCAGTATGGACTCACGGAAATGTTTTGTACTTCCAGTTCTATTCAATACTAATTTATTTTGTTGCTAAATTTTTCTAGCTTTGGTCATTGGGAGGCCATACAAGTTGGCAAAGATTTCTTTTGACATCCATCTATCATAGTTGTTTTTAAAAAATTGCTTTCTTATTTTCTGGTACTATAAGATGCTTCAGGAGCATCTATTATATTCCTTACCACAGCCCTATACTCACACATTCCTGCAATAAAATCCAGTTAGTTTTATTGGAGAATAGTTTTAGAAACCAAGATGTGGGCTCTAGCTGTGCTGATTACTACCATAGTATCATTGTTTCCCGACTCTAAGAGGACAGAACCAGAAAATACGTGTGATCCTAATTACCTGTGTATAAATACATATGTATAAGTATTACCATATGTAACTTTCTTTCCCTTCTTCTCTGTAATCTCCTACTCCCAAAAGTGAGAATCTGGCTCTACCACCCACCATCCATTTACTTATTGTTCAAGTTTTATGGTAGGTCTATGATCCATTTTGAGTTAATTTTGTGAAAGGTCTGTGTCTAGATTTATTTTTTTATATGGATGTCCAATTCTTCCAGTACCACTTGTGGAAAAGATGAACTTTTCTCAAATGAATTGCTTTTGTTCCTTTGACAAAAATCAACTAACTGTATGTGTGTTGTTTTATTTCTGGAATCTCTATTCTGTTTCACTGATCTTTACATATATTCTTTTTTCAATACTATGCAGTCTTCATTAATTTTGATCTTTATGGATATTCTTCTGACAATGTCATGCTATCCTCATTAACTTATCCTTATAGTGAGTGTACGTATTTTATTTTCAATTATTTTTTCTTCAGCGTCCCTCTTTTCTTTGTGTAGAATAGGGTTTACGATCTATATAATTTTCCTTTGATGTAAGAACTTTTGAAAAACTTCTTGCAGATCAGGCCTGATGACAATGAATTCATTCAGTTTATGTTTGTCTGACAAAGTCTTATTTCTCTCTCACTTTTGAAGTATAATTTAACTGTGTATAGTTAGTGCTTTTTCTCTTTAAATGCTTTATCTATTTCTCTCCATTCTCCTCTTAACTTGTATATTTTCTGATTAAAAATGTCTTCTAATTTTACCCTTGTTCTTCTCTAGATAAACTGTATTTTTCTTCCTTCTGGGTTATGTCAAGATTTTCTTTCTATTTCCTGCATTTAAATATAATATGGATTGTTGAAATTTTTTTATTTGTCCTGGTTGGTGTTCTCTTAATTTTCTATTATCTGTATCTTTGTTTCTGTCTTTAATTTTGGAAAGTTCTACAGATAGCCACTATTTCATCAAATATTTCCTTTTTTCTCATTTCTCTTCTCTTTCTGGTATTTCAGTTATGCCTATGTTATGGGTTTTTGGATTGTCCCATATTCTTGGATGCTGTGCTCTGTTAATTTTTTTTATTCTTTTTTCTCTTTGCATTTTGGTTTGGTAACTTTTCATTGAGCTGTCTTCAGAAATCACTGATACTTTCCTCTGCCTTATTCAGTCCACTAATGTGCCTATCAAAGGCATTCTTCCTTTCAATTACAATGTTTTTGATTCCTGGCATTTCCTTTGATTCTTGTAGTTTTCATTTCTTCACTTAATTTTGTCATCTGTCATTGTATGCTTTCTACTTTTTCTTTTAGAGCTCTTACTATATTAATCATAGTTATTTTCAGTTCCTTGCTAGGTATCTTTAACATCTGTGGTATATCCACTCTGATTCTGTAATTTGCTTTATGTCTCAGATGGTAGGGCTTTTTTGTTTGTTTTGTTTTTATTTCTTTTCCTTTGTCATGTATTGTAATTTTTTGTCATTGAAATGTAAACCGATGTAAATAGGCCATTAGTATGAAGATTTAGTATAATCTTGCTAGGATAATTTTGCTGTGATGTGTATACTATTTGCTATGGCTGAAGCTGTAGGTTGAAGAAGTTTTCATATCTTTTAGTTTATTTGCTTATTTCCCCTCTTGATTTCAGACTTCTGTTAAGTATTCTTTCCAAGAACGAGAAGAGCTCCACAGCTGTAATCCACTGGTACGGTATTGTACATTGTGTGGTCATAGTTGTGACAACAGAATAGTGTTCTCTAATCTTATGATTACACTTGAGTATCTTAGGCCTGTGCCTCTAAACTGTGATTTTTCATGGCTGTTTCTCCAGTGGTATAATTGTTCCAAATACTTACCTTTGAGTTGAGACATGAAGTTTAGAGAAGATTGAACTGTGAGTAATGTGCTTTGTTCAGGTGGGATAAGGATATAGTAAAGTTCATTGAAAAGTAGGTGTTTGTAATGGAAAACAATTTTTGTGTGTTTTAAAATGGTTACTTTCTCGGGCACCTGGGTGGCTCAGTCAGTCAAGTATATGACTTCAGCTCAGGTCATGATGATCTCACAGCTCATGAGTTCAAACCCATTATCGGGCTCTGTACTGACAGCTAGGAGTCCAGGAGCATGCTTCAGATTCTGTGTCTCCTTCTTTCTCTCTGCCCCTCCCTTGATCACACTCTGTTTCTGTCTCTCTCCGAAAAATAAATAGACATTAAAAAAATTAATTGGTTACTGCTCTTTTAGCATGAAGGGATTTTCTTTGTTTCCACCCAAGAACCCCTGGAGGTAACTTCCATGAAAGTATCACGTCATTCTGAGTTCTTTCTCTAATTCTAGTTTACACTGGACCCCTAGCAATTTGTAAAACTAACCATTTAAGAATTCCTATTTTATGGCTCCAGCAGTTATGTTCCAGGTAATCAGATCTTAGCCATGACTCTGAATTTGTTTCTCTCTTCAGTTTGCAGGGAGGTAGTTTATCCTGTGACCTCAGTTCTCTGAATGGTCAAAGACAAGTCATCAATTTTGTTTAGCATTTTAGGTTCTAAGAATGGGAATTCCAAGTTCTTTATATATCAAGCTGAAACTGGAAGTCTTTGTGGTGGTTGTTGTTGAAATTACAAACGTAATCTAAAATTTCTGTTGAAAGCTAAAAAATCTAAAATACTCTAAATAACTGAAAAAGAAGAACAAAACTGGGAAATATGCAGTATTTAAATTTTAATATATCCTTTAAAGATTAAAGATTTAATGCATGTATTAGAATGCCAGAAATAAATGAAAGAGTATTAGAAATGATTTTACCTATTTATGTATATTTTATGAATTTTATGTAATAAAGTTATTAAATCATTATTTCTTATAAAGCAGATTGATTAAAAGAATATGGTATTGGTAAAATAAAAGATATATTATATATACATATATATTTTTAGGTGCCCCAAACGTTCAATGACAGCACATTATTTTTTAGCAAATGGTGCTGGAAATTTTAGACTTTCATAAGCAAAATCTGAACCACAGCGTATATCTTTCATTATACAAAAAAACTCAAAGCAGATCTACCTAAATATGAAACATGAAGCTTTATAATTTTTATCAGCTGGTGAATCCATGTGTTCATACAAACAAGGTATAGACTAATGATATAGGCAAATGCATAAATGAATCTCAAAAGCATTTTACGAGGTGAGAAAAGAACACTTAAAAGCTACATACTATATAATTCCTTTTCTATGACAATACAAAATAAACAAGACCATAGGACAATGGATCAGTGGATTCTTCAAGAGCTATGAGTAAGAAGTGGAGAGTGGCTACAAAAGTGTATGAGAAAATATTTTGGAATGACTGAGGTAATATTTATTTCAGCTGTGCTTGTGGATACACAACTGCATTCATTGGTCAAACTTTATAAAAGCATGCAGCTGAAATTTATTGTTTGTAATTTTTAACTTCTGAAACTTGACCAAAACCCAGGAAAGAAACAAAAATATAAAGAGTTAATTTGGTATTGGGAAAAGAAAATCAGTGTCAGTACAGTTGACATGTCTTTTGAAATCTGTATTTTGGGGGACAGAAAAGTTGGGAGTTTCTATGTTAATATGGTGTTTGCCGTGTTAACCTGGGACGTGGAAGTATGCATGTTTTTTAGTTATCATTTTAAACAGAGATCATTAACTTCCTATGCACTTTCTACATAGGATATGTTTAACAATAAACACAAACCAAATAGTAATGTAAAAGATTAATCTTAAAATGTCAATATTTTCATCATACCCAGATTATGTAATTTTAGATCTACTTATATTTATGATAAAAATGTCGAATGTTAAGTTATACTTTGCAATGGGTGATATAGTTTATTTTCAAATTATTTTTAAATTTATTTAATTAAAAATTACAAAGTTACTGTTTTTCACTTATGAATGTGAGCGCATATTTTGTGTATAAAATGCCGACTTTGAGATCCAGCTCTTCCACTTATGATCTTGACATCTGTTGGAATTTAATTCTCCTGAAGTTCCTGTTCCCTCAAAACCTTTGCAATACAATATGGTAGTGGAAGTGTAATAATACCATGGAATTGGTGGTTGGGGGACAGAACATAGGAAAGGCACGGCTGATTTTACTTACCTGAAATATAGCAATGATGCTAAGATGGCTATGCGGATGGAATGTGATAATACATATGCAGTGGTCAAATAATTGTGAAATCTTTCATTTTTTATTCAATTCATGGAAATTATTGTGACTCATGTCAATGTACAGTATGCATTACTACCTCATGCTTCAACCTAAGATTTTCTTGGTTATTGCTATCAAACTAAGAACAAAACTTTAAAATGCTATTGTATGAGTAATACCGTCCCTTATATAGTAATGGAATTGAGTACATAATATTGCTCTAAGGCTTATGATGTCCTCAGATCATGTAATTTATATGTGGACTCTAGATGTCACCGATCTTGATGAGTGTATGGAAAGACTCTTTCTTTAGATAAGAGATTAATTCTTTGCTCAATATTTATAGATTTGGGAAGGAGCAGCAAAAGAAACGGAGCAGTTCTGGAGAAAGGCCTTTGTTTCTTGATAGCTCCTTCTCCCTTCTCATTCTTTCATTAATTTTGAGATGCAGTGTCATTTCAGACTATGTCTTCCATATTTATTTTATTTTTAAAAAATGTTTATTTATTTAATTTTGAGGGTGTGGGGAGAGAGAGGGAAAGAAAGAATTCCAAGAACTGTCAGTGCAGATCCTTATGTGGGGCCCAAACTCATGGGATCATGACCTGAGCCAAAATCAGGAGCCAGAGGCTTAACTGACCGAGCCACCTAGGCACCCTCCAGGCAAGTTAATTCTTAACTAATATAAAGTTTCTGATCATAATTTTTTTCATGTGGAATTTGCCAAATAGAATGTTTGGCCACATACAGGGGGAAAAGGACGGGGCTTTATCTGATATTCTCTGAATGTTATTTTAAATGGTAAATAATTTTATTTGAATATCCAACCCAAACTTTATTTAATGCAAAACCTGATATTCTTTCTGCACTCAGCCTCTGCTTTCTCTGCCTTTTCACCCATTTCTATCTCTCTCCTCATGAACTCTACTAATGACTTAAGTTTAAGAAATTTAAGATAGAATTCTCCTATGACCCAGCAATAGCACTGCTAGGGATTTACCCAAGGGTTAAAGAAGTGCTGAGGCATAGGAGCACATGTACCGCAATGTTCATAGCAGCACTTTCTACAATAGCCAAATCATGGAAAGAACCTAAATGTCCATCAACTGATGAATGGATCAAGAAGATGTGGTATATATATACAATGGAGTACTACATGGCAATGAGAAAGAATGATATATGGCCATTTGTAGGAAAGTGGATGGACCTTGAGGGTGTCATGCTAAGCGAAATAAGTCAGGCAGAGAAGGATAGAT
>PJEM01021991.1:0-10158 GCA_004023845.1 Helogale parvula | reverse complement strand
GCAGAAGCAACTCAAAATGATCTGATTGGCTATAGCTTCAGTGGTTGCCTTATTTGGAATAACCCAGTTGGCTGTTTGTCCTTAAATTTTGTTTTCTGAGATGTGAATGCACTGACTCTGGCTTAGGTTTTGGTTTATTTATGTAGATTCCCAAGCGTTAGAGCCACCTCGGTCCATGGTTTCCATTGGGGTTCAGTCTTGCCGCTGTCATGCTATGGGTTTGAACATATTTATAACGATGTATATCCACCATCATAGTATCGCACCGAGCAGTTTCACAGCCCTAAAGATGCTCTGTGCTCTGCCTAGCCCCTTCCCCTTCCCCATCCTCCCCGGCCATCAGAATGTCATATAGCTGGAATCATACAGTATGTAGCCTTTCCAGACTGGCTTTTCACTTAGTAATATGCACTTAAATTTCCTGCATGTCTTTTCATGGCTCTTAACGGTTCATTTCTTTTTAGCACAAAATAACATTCCATGGTCTGGGTATACCAGAGCCCATTTATCCATTCTCCTATTGACGATTCCAGAAACTTTTCATCTCCAAAAGGAAACCCTGTACCTATTAACACTTCCTCCCCAATCCCTTCTCCCCCCAACCCCTGGCCACTACTGCTCTACTTTGGTCTCTATGGATTTGCCTCTTCTAGGCATTTCACATAAATGGAATCTCACTAATTCCTTTACCTTCCTTACCCTCTAGTCATTAACTGATTTGCTCCTCATGCTCAACTTCTTCTCCTCTCTAGCTGTGCAACACTTTCCTCTACAAAGTGTGACAACGTGTTAACCTTCCTTGGAGTTTGTGTATATTAAACCCATATGAATGTAGCAGGTGTAAGGCCAAAAGCGTATCTATTTTTTGAATCCTATTTATGGGCCTAGCTGTGATCCCATCCCGACCCCACCCCCCACCACCAGCACAGCTGGCTCATCCTTAGAGTTACCTGGAGATGTTCATGAAATGCAGATTCCTCCTGCCCTCTGGGGAAGTCTTATCCAGGGTGTCTTTGGTATAGCTTCAAAATACAGTTTTTGGTTTGTGGGCACTTTTGAGCATGCTGGGACATGCAGGTGGTGGGAGAGTGAGTCCTGGGGTGCAGCTGTTAGAGAAGAACTCATACTGCACCCTTGCCTCACCCAGTCAGGGCCCTGCTCTGGGGTCTCCTAAAATCATGGGGGGAAAGTGGCTCTTCCTAGGGAGTTGAAGCCAGTGGCGTGTGTCCAAGAAATAGGTCATACCTAAAAGGTCTCCTGATTTACGATCAGTTGGTTAAGTGTCCAACTCTTGGTTTTGGCTCAGGTCATGATCTCACAGTTCATGGGTTCGAGCCCCACATTGGGCTCCATGCTGACAGTGCAAAGCCTGCTTGGGATTCTCTGTCTCTCTCTCTCTCTGTCTCTCTCTCTCTTTGTCCCTATCTGACATGTCCTGTCTCTCTCTCAAAATTAATAAATAAGCTTTAAAAATAAGTTCTCCTGATTTAAATGACCTCAGTGTTCGCTATTCTCTTTTTAAAACTACTGTCTTTAATTACGGGTCACAGCCACAGGGCGATGTTTCCAGCAAACACACACATTCAGGCCTAGCTATGTCCAAAGACCATTCATAATTACTGACATTAAATTTTCTCAAACGCAAGGTTTGTGAGAGGCTGTCTTAGTTTCCTGGGGCTGCTGTCACCGAGTGCCATACACTGGGTGGCTTCAAAGAACGTATTCTGTTTTGAGAGGCTGGAGATCTGAAACCCAGGGCTCCACAGGCTTATGCTCCCTCTGAAACTTGTAGGTCAACCTTCTTTGTTTCTTCTAGCTTCTGGTGGCCGGCCATCCACAGCGCTCCTCAGTGTGGAACTCCATCCTCCCACTCTCTGCCTCCACGGCCACATGACCTTCTCTCTGGTTCTGGGTCTCAGTGTCTCCATCTCCAAATACCCTTCTCCTTAGAAGGCTACCAGTCACTGAATTTAGGGCTACCTGAATCCAGTCTGACTTCATCTTAACCCGATTACATCTGCAAAGGCTTTACTTCCATATAGAATCACACTCATAGGTTGTGTGTGGACATGAATTTGGCACAGTGGGGACTCTGTTCAACCCCGTACAGGGTGTTTTCTCTGTTCACTCATACACCTTTTGGTTTTTCATTTAATATGGATTCATTCGCTTCACCTCACTCCAAAGAAACTGGAGTCTTTTGTAAAGATTTTAATGGATGTTGCCGACCATCTGGCACCAGTTTGAAAAGGACAGAAAATGATATTCTTCTCCACAGGTGAACTGGCACATCCAATTATCCATGTGCTCTGCTCCCCTACAGAAATGCACATTTAGAGGGGAGCATCCTTCAGAATTTCACCACCTGTGCCCACTTGTGCCTTTCCAAATGCAGGAGACACTATACCTACAAGGAGTTTTCTGTTTCTAAGAAAGCTGGAGAAAAGCAGAACTCCCGCTGTTTTCTTGAATTTGGAAAGGGACAAAAGCTCTCTTGCTAAGGTAGTGAAGAAGTGACAGGAGGGCCGGGGAGACCTGACCGACATATGGATTTTTACATTCAGCAAAACAACAAGAAATCATGATCATTTGGGAGACTTAATTTATCTCAGTTTATAATCAGTTGAGCCCCATGGAGGCTAAGTGATTTCCCAAGGCCAACCATTTATTTATTGATCCTCTACTATATGTAAATATCTATTTTGGGTAGTACAGGGGCCAGACTAGAACCCTTGACTGTGTGATTCTTAGTCTCTGCTTTTTCCTGTTTAAAATGCGTTTTCAACTCACAGCCTCATTTCACCTGCCTCTCTCTGAGCGCCAGATGTTATTTGCCTCCACACTGTGTTGACTTACGGTGAAAAACCGTGGCAGTAAATTGTTCTCTCTTCAGAGTCAATCAAGGCAGTGGCGCCAAACTGTATGAGTCATGACATTCTTCATCCCCCACTGGCAAGTGTTTTAAAAGCCAGGATCATTTAAGCATGTTCTCAACTAGGGACGCCTGGGTGGCTCAGTTGATCGAGCATCTGACTTCAGCTCAGGTGTTGATCTCGTGATCTTATGGTTGGTGAGTTTGAGCCCCACATCCTGCTTGCTGCTGTCAGCACAGAACCTGCTTCAGATCCTTTGTCTCCCTCTCTCTGTGCCCCTACACTGTCACCACTCTCTCTCTCTCCCTCTCTCTCTCTCTCTCTCAAAAATAAAACATTAAAAAAAATGTTCTTGATTGGGGGTGCCTTGGTGGCTCAGTCGGTTAAGTGTCTGACTCTTGGTTTCTGCTCAAGTCATGATCTCTTGGGTCGTGATGTTCGAGCCCCGAATTGGGCTCCACGCAGTCCACACAGAGCCTTTTTGGGGTTCTTTCTCTGCCTCTTCCAGCATGTGTGCATTCTCTCTTTTTCTCAAAATAAATAAGTGAACTTTTTTAAAAAAGAATGTTCTTGATAAACCAGTAAAAAGTCACTAATTATATCAAATCTTGTTTCTTGTATACAGATCTATTTTTAAAACTTCTTTTTTTGTTTTTATTTTATTTTCAAGAGAGAGAGACAGCACAAGGGAGGACGGGACAGAGAAAAAGGGAGACACAAAATACCAAACAGGCTCCAGGCTCTGAGCTGTCAGTACAGAGCCTGATGTGGGGCTCAAACTAACAGATGATGAGATTATGACCTGAGCTGAAGTTAGACGCTTAACTGGCTGAGCCACCCGAGCACCCCACACATCTTTTTATTATGTATGAAATAAATATGTGTGAGAAATAAATATGCACAAAGCACCTCTGCTGCATACGGAAGTCCTGGGGTTGCTTGAGAAGACAACCAAGAAGACTTGAGCCAGTGGTTGAGTCGCAGACTGAACCAGCTGCATTTTTCATGGAGCAGCGTTTTGACTTTCTGAAAGAACACCTAACAGACAAACTAGACGTATTCACATTTGAATATTTGTACTTCCTCGAAAATGAAGGAAGGGAGCTGTCACTTTAAGGAAAACAGCATTTCTTGGCAGTAATTAAAGTTGAGCTTTCAAGTAAAAACTAGAATTTTAGAAAACTTGTACCCACCAGTCTGAACCTGACAGTTTCCCAACATTCGAAGGCTTTTCTGAAAAAAACTATAGTTATGCTAACAAAAGTGATTTTTTAAAATATTACCTAAGGAAATGTGTCACCTTTTGTAAGATTTGTATAACTTAGTTACTATCAATATTTTCCAAATGATCAATGCATGATGATAAAAGGGAAAAGAAGTGCATGATTGAGAAATAGATTCAAAATGCTGGATGGATTTGAATATAGCAGAATATGAAAAGTACATTAATAAAGTTTCAGATTCCACATTGCAACTTGGGAAATTTCCACTTGTCAAGTCTGGGGCAATATCAAAAATAGCTACAATTATCTAAAGATGTTATTAAAATACTCTTCCTCTCACATAAAATTATTTAAAATTATTATAAAATTAAAATATAATATGTAAATATATAATAGAAAATTATTATAGTTCTTAAATACTCACATGACAGTGAGGATGAATTTTCTTTAAACACTTTAACCAGAAGCACATTGCAATAGACTAAATAAAGAATATAAGAATCAAAGGATCTTCTATTAAACTAGGCATCAAAGATATTTTCCAAAAAATGCAAAAAATGCCATTCCCCTCACTGAATGTTTTACTGTTTTTAAAAATATTTATTTAAAACATTTTTTAAATGTTTGTTTATTTTTGAGAGAGAGAGTCAGAGTGCAAGTTGGGGAGAGGTAGAGAGAGAGGGAGATGCAGAATCTGAACAGACCCCAGCTCTGAGCTGTCAACACAGAGCCCAATGTGGGGTCGAACTCACAAAGCATGAGATCATGATCTGAGCCGAAGTTAGATGCTTGACTGACTGAGCCACCTAGGTGCCCCCTAAAAATATTTAGTTTTTCTAATTTTTTTTTACTTAGCTTGTAATTGGTTTATTATTGTTACTGTTGTAGTCACCCCTTAGAGAGATATGTACCCCACACCCAAAATTTGACTCAGCTGTTTCGACTGATACATCACACATTTACCAAGAGGGTATAAAGCAATCCATTACTCACATAATAAGGCTTTCTGGGAAGTGCAGGGCAGGCTCTCAAGAAGGTGCTTGAGAAAGCAGGGAGAGGTGACTGATGTGGAGTTTTATGGTGTTTGGGAATTTCAGGGGGTGGGGCCGGAGCGAGGGGTCCCTCATAGGGACCAGGTTGTGTGGTCTGAACTTTTTTTGCGGGGGGCGGGGGCACCAAGGGAAGTAGTTCATGAGCTTTCTTACTGCCTTCCCAGATGTGGTTAAGAGTAAAAGTGAGGAGTGGAAGTTGAAAGATGCAAGCACTCGAATGTCAAAAATGGAGTCAGACTTGTTAAAATTCACTCCTGATATCTCACTGCCGACTGAAAATGCCATGTTGGATTTAACTGAATTTGAACTCGTAATAAATAAGCTACTACAGTCCTCTATGAAACGTGTTGCCTGATTTTGGTTAGGGAGCTCAATTGAAGACCTTGTTCAAGAGCCCAGCACTGTTTATTTTGCAAAGTGAAATGTGTGCCTTGGTCCTGAGAATCACTGGCATTAGATGTATAAAACTGAAACCAAAGACTCACAGAACAATTGTTTCCTGATATCATGGGATGCACCCTGATGTTTTCTTCTGTTTCCTATTCTATTTCATCCTTTAAAATATAGCAGTCATGGGGCGCCTGGGTGGCTCAGTCAAGTTAAGCTCAAGTCATGATCTCATGGTTTGTGAGTTCAAGTCCTGCATTGGGGTCTGTCCTGACAGCTCTGAGCCTGGAGCTAGCCTCGGATTCTGTGTCTCCCTCTCTTTCTCTGCCCCTCCCCCACTCATTCTTTCTCCCTCAAAAATAAACATTAAAAATTTTTTTAATAATAAAGTAAATAAACAAATATTAAAAAGCCCACAAATTGTTCCTTAGCTAATGTTTTAAAAACACTGAGGAAAAGTATGAAGATGATATGATGTAATTTTCTGGGGAGCAGTTACTACTTAAGTTAAACATGGTTATTGTTGGAGAAGGATGTCTAAACTCACATTGCCCTTTTGGACCCTGTTCTCATTTCTAAGCCGAGCGGAAGTCACCACGAAGTTAATGAAGCTTGGGCTTTGAGGTTTCTCACTTGAACGGGTCTCCTCTTCTACTAGGATCCTGTCCCTAATTTTTATGGGTAATTTTGCATCTTTTTTCTTCAACACAGCCACCCAATCTGTATAAGCTTCAGACAGCACAAAACCTAGATTCATACCTGCTTCTAAACCATTTTCCCCAGTAAATATGGTGAAATGCTTTAAAATAACAAAAGTGTTGTTTTCCTAGAAACAATGGTAATAATTAGAAACACTGCTGCTGTTTTGCATTAGGTGCCTGTAAGCAAACCCACGTGACTTAATTATCTCAAGGAAAAGGTAGAGGACTCTAAGGATGCACAGGCCCTGGGGCTGGAGAGCCATCCAGCACAAGCCTGTCCCCTTCTCCAGCAGTGGCCACATGATCTCCCACTAACGGCCCCCTCTATTTTTTCTTGTGAATCTGTCCACTCTGCCTCCTCCCAGTGCTAACACTGGGCTTCTTCATACCCTCACTTTGCCTATGGTCCCCAGCCAGCTGACCCAGGCTCTCCAACTTCTAGGTTGGCCTGGCCTCAGCTGGCTCACCAGTAAGCCACAGCTGGGGGTGTGGCAAGAGGGTCATGAGACACAAACCTTACCAGGTGAGGCCCCGGAATATGTAAGGAGGGCCTTACTCCTCCACAGAGATGGTCGGCAGCAAACTCAGCACACAGAGGTTATTCTGATCGTTTAAGAGCATTTGAGTATTTGCTCCATACTCTCATTTGGATTTTAGTTCAATATTAACTTGATTATTTGTGAAGTGCCACTTCTTTGGCAAGAAAAAAACTTGCAAACTCTTGCTTTAGATATCCTCACCCTCTCATTTCCCTCTCTCATTTCCTTAGCGTCTCTGCTCAGATGCCACCTAATCAGAGAGGTCTTCCTGGCAACCCTACCTAAATGGAACACACGCTCCCCACCTGCTGTTTGCATCCATGTGATGCTTTATTTGTCTACTTTGCAGAGCTTCCCTTCAGCTGATGTTATATATTTATTTATTATAGGTCTCTCCTCCTTAGAATCCAGTTTCATGAGGTCAGAGCCTTTGTTTTGGTTCATTCCTGCATGTCCAGATGCTGTCAATTAATAGTTAAGTGAATGAATAAATATTGTAAGAATATAATAAGAAAGGACTTTTTTGGTGGTTAAATTATTTTAATTTTGGAGGAACAAGGGGTCAATGAAGTGTAGTTTCTAGACTAGATGATAGTAACATAGAGAAAACTGGAAATATGCTTTGCCTTAAAAAGTAATGATCATACATTATGGAATAACTTTTAATTAAGACATGAAGGCAAAGCCTTCAGACATGGAGGATGTTTATCAAAACAATTCCTCTGTTTTGTAATAAAAATATCCAGAGTGGCCACTGGAATTCTAGAAATTGATTTTGACCACTTGTTTTATTTTAAAAAGGTTTTAAGGACTATTTTGTCCCATTCTGTTTCTCTTTGATTTCAAAATTCTCCCACATTTTAATCCAATTTTACAGACATTAGAATATAGGCCAAAAAAGAAAAAAAAAAAAAAGACTGGGGACGTTCCAGGTGCTGTTTAATTTGGGATAAGAAATTTTTCGGAAAGTAGGCAGCACCTCTCAAGAGCCTCAACTGATCCTCTCATACCTCTTCAAATGGAAGTAGGATCATTTGTGTTTTTTTTTCAATGTTATTTATTTTTGAAAGTGGGGGGCAGGTGGAAGGACAGAGGATCCAAAGTAGGATCTGCTGACAGCAGAAAGCCAAATGCAGGGCTTGAACTCATGAACCTTGAGATTGTGACCTGAGCTGAAAGCAGACGCTTAATCAGTTGAGCCACACAGGCACCCCTGGATCAGTTGTTTCTAAAGGAATACTTCCTCCACCTTTCCTTTCTTTTCCCATGGCTTGTCTTTGTATTAAGAAATGACCTCAGGTTTACCTTGCGTTGGGTGAACAGAGCTTGTTCACAGGAATCTGCCTTCTTCCTTTCCGCACTCAAATATAATAGAAGTTTCCATCTGAAAGGACAGATTTTGTCATTATATTAGAGAGGTTTATACGAATGACTTGTATCTGGGAAATCTGAATTATGAGATTACAAAGTTATGGTGGTTTTGGGGAAGACTCACATTGTCACTTTGGGAGAACTATGATTTTTGTATTAAATTCTGAAGTTTTGGGGGTTTGTGTGTGTCTTTGATATCTTGGTCTAACTTCTAGAAAAAATAAGTGGAACCACAGCCACCTTAGGACCCAAGCGCCCTGCTTCGAGTGTCAGGAAGCTCATGCCCCTTCCCTGCATCCTTCAACACCTCTTTAAAACACTCCTCTGCATTTTCCTCCTTCAAATCCACATGAAGGGAAAGATGCAGGCAGACTATCACTGGGCTTCCACTGTTTAATGTTTGTCTAATTGTTGATTACGATGGAGGGAGACCAGGATCCCTGGGTGGCTCAATTGGTTGAGCATCTGACTCTTGGTTTCGACTCAGGTCATGATCTCATGATTTGTGAGTTTGAGCCCCGAGTCAGGCTCCACACTAACAGTGCCAAGCCTGCTTGGGATTCTCTCTCTTTTCTTCTCTCTCTGCTCCCCCCTCCCCCTCCACACTTGCACTGTCTCTGTCTCTCTCAAAAATAAATAAATAAACTTTAAAAAATTATAATAAAAAAAGAAAGGAGAGAGACTGATTTAAATTGGATTCTTTTTTTTTTTAAAGGCATTTCTGATCTCTGCTGAGTGGAAAATAAAGTTAATTATGGAACATAAAAACAAGCACATTCCTACATCAAGGAATGGCAGGACTTGCTGAGGTTTAATGACTATGGTAATAAAATGTGTATTCTCCAAAGTACGCTAAGCACTTAGGTTCAGAAAATATTTTCCCAAATTCTCTTTGGATGTAAAACAAGAGATCAGTTTGTCCTGGTCCCAAATAGATACATTTGGGAGGGCTAATGCTTCTGGGCTTAAAGAAACTCCCCCAGGGGAATGCGACCTGCTTAGGGTCTGTTATGACAGCAATTGATGATTTAGAAGCATTACAATCAGAAGAAAATGAAGCGTAGGAAGAAACATGGTGTGGAACAGTCACAAATCGTCACCCTACACAAGAACCCTCCAGTTTCTATGCAAGATGAAAACTCTCTGTCATTTGAAAAAGCAGGAAAAAAAAAACATTCTAACAATGAAAGTTCTGAGGTTTATTTGTTTGGGAAATGGATTGGAAAATAGAACCCAAGTTCTTTTAGAAAGAACAGTCTTTAAAGACCTATAGTTTGTAACAACAACATGAGCAAAAATTGGGCTTAAGTTTATTTACTTGAGTAACATTTCACATTTGGTGAAAAAATTTCAAGGACATATTTTTATTTTTTAGTATGTACTTTGCAAATGTAATATGCAATTCCCTGCTGCTACCTAGAGCTGAGAGTTAATTAAGTTGAAAAATAAAATAAAATTAGACAGACCAAAATATCTCATAGAGTGAGTGGTGCTATGAATAAAAGAGATATTAAGCTATTTACTTCATGAAAATGAAAACTTAGGTGGGGGCCAACCTCTGTTGACCTAGCTTTGGAATCTCTCAATTTTGGCAAGCACAGTAGGTGTTTGTTGTTTTGGGACCTCTGGATGTCAGGCACCCGTTAAGGGGACAATATATTGGATACTTGTTATTTCTGTTGTATTCATCCAGTTCTATTCTGTAGAAATAGTATTCCGATTCTGCTCTGGAAAACCAGCCCTCCCCCCAGTCTGAGCCCACATGCTTCCAGGGAACATGAATCCACCCAGGGCTCCCAGGGAGTGGTATGTGACCCAGGCTAAGCTAATCAGCACAGCTGATTACCCTTGACAACAGTAATCAGATCAGGACAGACACATGACCCAAATTGGACCAATCAGAGTATAAAAGACTCAATTCAAAAAAAAATTGATGATTGATCGGGACCTTACTGGATTCTTCCTTAAACGATGTGAATAACAACAGAGCCACTGCTGAGGTGCCTGGGTGG
>PJEM01021990.1:0-10150 GCA_004023845.1 Helogale parvula | reverse complement strand
GCACTTATGTAAGGCCTCAGTGTGTGTTAGCCTTTATTGCTATTTTTAAAAGCATCTTTATGGAGATAAAACTCACATATCACACCAGGCACCCATTTCAAAATGAACAATTCACTGGTGTTTAGTATATTCCAAGAGTTGTGCAACCATCACCTCTGTCATTTTCGAGCGCTTTCATTCCCCTAGAAGGAAACTCTGCGCCCCTCCCCCACCCCCGCCCCTTGGCAGCCAGTAATCCACTTTCTGTCTCTGCAGATTGGCCTATTCTGGGCATTTCACAGAAAGGGAATCATACAACATGCGGTCTTTTGCAACTTGTTCTTTCCCTTAGCATTATGTTTTCAAAGTCATCATGCCATAGTGTGGATCAGTAAGTACCTCACTGCTTTCTTTTATTTCTTTTTATTTTTTTATTTGTTTATTTTGGAGAGAGAGAGAGAGAGCAGGGGAAGGGCAGAGAGAGAGGGAGACACAGATCCCGAGGCTGGCTCCAGGCTCCAAGCTGTCAGCACAGAGCCCGATGCGGGGCTCAAACCCACGAACCGTGAGATCATGACCTGAGCCAAAGTCAGACACTTCACTGACTGAGCCACTCAGAGGCCCCTCACTGCTTTCTTTTATTGCAGACAGCCTTTACTGCTGATGTCATTATAAAATTTGAAAGATTTCCCTGCAATGAAAACATTTGGTTTCTGTAACAAACCACACAACCAAATTCATCTAGGCCTCCTTTCAGTTAGGTTGAATCTCTTAGGAGAGAGAGCTTTTCCTTATTTTCTTAAGTTCTATTTCGTTCCTTCAAAATCTGAGTCAACCACAGGATGTTCATTTGCAGATGCTAAGTTGTATATAAGATGCAGAGTATACTAGGTGTGTGTGTTATTTTGAGTGGTAAGGAGCCTGCTTCTTCTCTCATGTACCCAGGGCCTGACTACACGGAAGCACTGACGGGTCCCCTGGACCACGAGCAGCTGTCTCAGACCTGACAGGGAATCCCACCTGGTTCTTTCCACTTTCCAGAGCTTTCGGTCCTCACACTGGAGACAGCGGTCTCACCTTTCATCCTACACATCGTTTTCTTTCTCTCCTTTAAACCTTTTTAAGAGGTGCCTGGGTGGCTCAGTCGGTTAAGCGTCCTACTTCAGTTGAGGTCATGATCTCCTGCTTCGTGAGTTTGAGCCCCGCATCAGGCTCTGTGCTGACAGCTCAGAGCCTGGAGTCTGCCTCAGATTCTGTGTCTCCCTCTCTCTTCCCCTTTCCTGCTTGAAAAAAATTTATAAATCTTTTTACAAATTGAGGTATAACTGCAATATGGTATATTCTATTCATTTTTAATATAAAAATAGCATGCCGAGGCGCCTGGGTGGTTTAGTGGGCTAAGCGTCTGACTTCGGCTCAGGTCATGATCTCATGGTCGGTGAGTAGGTGTGAGCCCCAAGTCGGGCTCTGTGCTGACAGCTCGCATGGAGCCTGTTTCTTATTTTGTGTCTCCCTCGCTCTCTGCCCCTCCCCCACTTTCACTCTGTCTCTCTCAAAAATAAATAAACATTAAAAAAATAAAAATAAAAATAGCATGCCAATATATTAAGATTTTTTTTTACCATTTTTTATTTTTTTACTTATTTTACTTTATTTTCATTTTGGCATACCACTCTTTGGTGGCCGTTTGTGTGTGTGCTTTTAAAAATAATTGCAGTTGTAATGGGCCAACAATTTTCCAACTACCATTTTTTAGGTTCACATTGTAAACTGAACCCTGGACCGGGGAGAGGCTGGGTGTGAGCCAAGGCTGTGGTTGTGACTCTTATTATCCTAGAAAATAAGAAAGGGCAAACACAGCGTACAACCTCTACAAACATACATACATGCAAGATGCAAATACAAAAACACACAGGCCCGGGGAGAAAACTCACAAAACATACACCTGTGTCACTTACACGTGTCAGGCTGGACTCTGTGAAATAATGTGATTCAAACAAGATGGATCTCAGAGGCGTGGGCAGGCACAGACATCACTCACACACACACACACAAACCTCAATAACACCTGCATATACAGACGGACCAGCACACTAGAATATACACAATGGTCAAGCCACACACACACCGCACCCATGTGCCTATCGGGATTCTCTCCTATCCCCAACTCCTACAAGTTCTGAATGCTGGAAGGAACTCAAAATAGCCCTGTGAACCCTGCCATGGGCTCTGCCCACCTGCCCACAGACCCTTCCTCTCCGCGCCCCCCGCCCCCAGTCCTGGCCCCGCACCTCGGTGTGCACACAGCTTCAGGTGGCTGCGCCTCACCCTGAGTCCAGTGTCTTGTCCCCATAGCTCCCAAAGTCAGACCTGGTCCCTCTCAGTACCTTCCTTAGTGCCTACACCGAGCTCCTTCAGTGACAGTCTCCTCTCCCAGGGATGCTCTGTCATCCACACCAGGAAGCTGCCAGGGGGCTCTGGGGACAGAGGAGTCCATGCTGGGCTGGCAGTCTAGGAGTGGCTGTCCACTTTGGGCAACTGCAGCTGAATTCTCTGGGTTTCTCTGATCCCTGCTCTAGAAGTGAGAACTTCAAACAAGACCCTGTCCTTGAGGCCCGGGGCCTGGCGCCTGGCAAAGAGCAGACCCACAAGTGGTGTTAGTCCCCTGACCCTCAGTCCCTCAACCTGTCGGAAGGAGCAAAACTGGAGTCTGTGTGTTCCTACAGGGTTGCCATGAGGCGGGGCATTTTATTTTTTATTGGTGTGTGTGTGTTTATTTTTGAGAGAGAGAGAGAGAGCACAAGCAGGGGAGGGGCAGAGGGAGAGGGAGACACAGAATCTGAAGGAGGCTCCAGGCTCTGTGCTGACAGCTCAGAGGTGAGGCTCAATCCCATGAACTCTGAGATCGTGACCTGAGTGGAATTCGGACACTTAACCGACAGCCACCCAGGTGCCCTGAGGCAGGACATTTTAAATACTTTTGGCTAGGTTCTTCCAATGTGAGATATGATCATTGGGCTGGAAGGTTCTGGAAACCAAAGGCTCTATCTTATGAGCAGACCGGAGAACAATGAATTAGTATATTGACCACTATGTATGGAGCACTGTACTACTTCACCTCTGGAACAGAGGCCAACGTTAATCACACTCATCACCCTGTACTTCATCACTACGAATGCATGAATGCATTAATTGATTTTCCCTTTAGCCTCATCACCTGTTCCCATATGCCCTCCCTTGAAATGTTTTCCTGTATATGTACTTTATTGTGGTAAAATGTACGTAACTAAAAATCACCATTTTAACTATTTTCAAGTGCATGTGTGGCATTAAGCAGATTCACATTATTGTATGACCATCACCACCATCTACCCTTTTCCGAACCTTTCATTTCCCCCATCTGATACTCTATACCAATTACACACTAGCCCCCCCCCCACCCATTCTTCCTTCCTCTAGCCCCTGGCCACCATCATCCTTTCTTCCTCTATGAACTTGACTATTTCAAGTATCTTGTATAAATGGAATCAGATGGTATGTGTCCTTTGGTGATTCGCTTATTTCACTTAGCACAGTGTCTTCAAGACCGGATTTCCTTCCTTGTTCAGGCTGAATAAAGTCTGCTGTATGTAGATGCCACATTTCGTTTATCCATTCCTCCACTAGTAGATACTAGAATCGCTACCACCTTTTGGCTCTCATGAATAACCTTGCTATAAATGTGGGTGTTCAAGTATCTGTTTGAGTCTTTGGTTTTGCTTCTTTTGAGTATAAACCCAGAAGTGAAATTGCTTGATCAAGCAGTAATTCTTTAATTTTTTTTTTAAAGAACCACCATGCCATTTACCACAGTGGCTGCCTCCTTCTACATTCCCATCAGCCATGCACAAGGGATCCAATTTCTCTACATCTTCTTCGGCACTTGTTATTATGCGTGTGTGTGTGTGTGTTTTAAAATAATACCCATACTAATGAGTGTGAAGTGTTTCAATGTATTTCTTTTTGTTTAAGACACCTTTCAACATGTACATAGTAGTTTTACATAAGTACTTTTACATAAGTAGTGTTATGTTACTCATTTCATCCTCTATGTTACTATTTTCACTGTTTTTAAGATTCCTCTGTTTGCTTTGTGTACACAGAACTCACTGCTTCTAACTTTTGCATAGTACTCCGTGGTAAGCATCACCCATATCCATGCATGTTGGGAACATACTATGTGCCTGAGGCAATCTCTCCATGTGGGTTATTTGATTCCTTACAGCAGCCCTAAGCGGTGGGTGTGATTATTCTTTCCATCACATGGATGAGGAAACTGTCGTGCCGATAGTTACAGGACTCGCCCACAGTCACAGAGCTGGCAGTGGTAGAGCTAGGAGTTCACCCCAGCTCCGTCTGGCACCATGCGAGATCTTAGTGTGTAAGGTGCACCCGTGGCTACAGACAGAGGTTCTCTCTCAGGTGAGGGCTCTCCGATGAGAGTTCTAGGCCTGCCTAGACCCTCACTTATGTCCAAACTGCCAATCACCTCCCTTCACAACATGTCACTTTCTCTCTGTACAAAATGAAGACAGAACATGGCTAAAGCTCTTTCTAGATTTACCACTTGTTGATTAAATACCCTTTAGCTAATGGAAAAATAATCAGAATTGAAGTCATGTGTTTGTTTCTTTCCAGGGTTTCACCTGGGAGCCACTCCAAATACATGAAAACCCTTTGGCAAGTCCATTTGCAAGGCAGTTTCTGATAGGACTGACTATTCCCAGGGAAACAGAGCCGCTGCCTCCGGCCCCATCCCACCTCTCTTGAACTTTGCACTTACGGTGATGAAAAATTAACTGGGCTAATGTTTCCCTTCCAAGGACAACCTCTGCAAAAGCTGGCCTGGCTGGGCCCCAGGAGACCAGGCGCCAGAACAGAGTTCCTATCCATCCGGAGCCGCCCACCCATTCACCACCCAAAGTCAAAGGAGCATGCAGGGTTCCCTGAGCACTGGGAGCATCTGTTCCTCAGCCCCTCCTCATTGTTCAGTGAAACTGGGCTCAGCCTCTCAGTTCTTCTTGTGGAGATACTAAGCCCAGAGGAGAGAGGACTAGCCCCAGAAACAGTACTCGCTGGACTCACACGTGGGTCCAGCACTGCTTTTCTGCATGCACAGCTATCCCTGTCACACGGATGACGGCATGCAGAGGAAGTGCCTGGAAGCATGGTTCAGCCACACTAACTAGCTGCTGACTAGTTATTTCCTCCCCTCAGGAAAATGGAAGGGCTTCAAGAGGAGCCCTGCCCGTGCCATGATGATCGAGGGGTAGGTACCCACCAGGCCCTTCTACTACACTTACTTCTCAGGTCTCTTTGGCTCCTTATCTCCGTGGTGCACATCGCTTCCCTCCACCAGACGTGGCTTCTGCGTGTGCAGAACGAGAGGCTTGCATTGCAGGAGAGCACTTTTAAAGCGCTTTCTAGATTCACCACGCTTGTACGATAATAGCTGTTTGCTCCATTCTGAGAGAGATGCACAGCTGAGAGAGGAGATGCTCAGTGAGCTGAAGAGCAGGAACCAAGATGAAAAGTCAGGTCAAGTCACGGATGGACCTGGAGGTCCTCTGACTTTATCTGCCTCTCAACCGTTCCAGCTGCACGATATGATGTTCAGGTTAAGACTAATGTTCTGGAAGGAGATGGTGGCGGCAGGGGCTCTTTCTCCCAGGCACACACTTCCATGCCTTGGTGCTTCTCCAGGCTGTGAGCTGCCTGAGGATAGGGGCCTTTTGCTTCCTTTTCAGCCTGCCCAGAAATGAAGAGGAGAGCTGTCACGCAGAGGCATTTCATAGACGTGGGTCTCTGCCGAACTGTCCTCGCTTGAGCACGCACCACCCTTCATGACACCAGCAGCCGCCCCAAAATGTGGTTCCATCTCTTCACAGCACTTGACTGCAAAGTTTTTCACGTTAGATTCCCACAGCTAGGCCGGAGGTCCAGAGGAAAGCTGCTTGGAGCCTAAAGAATAGGTGAGCAAACATTCCTCCCCCAGCCACGATGGTGCACCTGCGTAAAGAACTTTTGTTTTGCAAAGAGCTCTATCAGTGATGTCATCTTTGCCTTCCAGGACTCTGCAAGGCAGTTAGCTGAATGCGAAGGCAAGAATGTGCCTCACACAGCACAGGGTTCAAATTCCAGCTGTGCCACCTCGAATCCCGAGTAAGTGCTGAAACGTCTCTGCGCCTCAGGTGCCCTCTCCGAAGGTGGGAGGCACTGGGACGGCCGCCTCAAGGGCCATCATGAGGATTAAATCAGAGGGCAGCATTTGCCATTACCTGGTATGGAGAAAGCCATCAAGAAATGTTGATTGCACTTTCCTTTGCTTTTTTGAGGAGGGCTGGGGAAAAAGGGGGTGCAGCCGAACACTACTGTGGGCTGCAGGTTACGCGAGGACTAGGCAGGAAAGGGAAAGCCCTAACTGGGGTTTGGGGGTTCTCAGCGCCCAGCGGCAGGGGATTTAGGGGGCGAGTGTGAAGAGCGCAGCCCTCCGCAGCCGCAGCTGAGGGCCCGTGGGAGGCCATTCTCTTCAACGGCAGGGACCCCTGCAGCGTCTGGGCTGATTTTGTGGATTGGGCCACACCTCACAGGGCTTTGTAACTCCCCACCCGCTAGCGGATAACGTCTTTCTCACCAGGGGGGTTTCCTGCTGTTAAAAACAAACAAAGACCTTAGACACCGGGCTAGAGGCCTGGCAGGGGAGGGGCAGCAGGATAAACACCCCGAGGGTCTCGGTAACTCCAGAAAGCAGCTGCTTGTGGTGGGGGCGGGTGTCGCGCTTAGAAGCCCCTGAATTCTGCAGATGGGGAGAAAAGCGCCGGGTTCCCCAGGATCCTGGTGTTTCTTTGCTTCACACTACGCCTAAGTGTGAATACATAAACCTCCCGAGTACTCCCCCTTTTTGCGAGTTCACAGCGTTGGAAACAAAGCTCTGTCCTGGCTAGTTTTGGGGGCATCGAATTTCGGTATGGTTTTTTTTTGTTGTTGTTGTTTTTTGTACCATCAGATTGCAACCACGCGTAATGTAATCCCCCCTCCCCCAAGATAAATTCTAAAGCGCCCCCATTCATTCCTTCCCTAACTCAACAGATGTCTTTGAGGCCCATTTTCTGCCCGGGACTTGATTCACAAGGCCCAAGGGACCCCTGGCTCTGGCTGTTATCCAGGGAGTCTTGGGATCCCCAAATCTCCGCTTCTGAGAGCACAGCCTCCCCCTTCCCCTCCCCATCCCAACTCCCTCCTTCGCACGCACACAGGCTCGGGGCTCTCAGCCGGTGTGATCTCACCGATGAGAGAATTAAAAAACAAAACAAAACCAGCTCCCGGGTCGCCGGCGCCGCCAAGGCCCCTCCCCGGGATCAGCGCGCGCGTCCAAGTGCGCGCCCCGACTTCCTGGGCCTCAACCTTCCGGGCGCCCTTTCTCGGACCCGGGTGGCCCCAGGGGTGCACCGCCAGCCTCCGGCCAGCGTTCACTCGCTGCCAGTCTAACCCCTTCCCGCCCGCCACTGCAACCGCGCTTCCTGAGTGTGGGTGCCGAGAGTGGATGCCACGGCAGGAGCCCAGCCCTCCCCTCTCGCCACTCGGTTCCCACGACTTCCTCCCGGCGCCCGCCGGACTTGAGGTCGGGGCCGCGCGGGGCCCCGCACGCACCAGCCAGGACCGCCGTCGACCCCGGTCGCCCACGTGGGCGTGCTTTGCGCGGAGCGGGGGAAGGCCGGGCGCCCTCCCGGAGGCTGGGGGTGGGCAAGGCGCCCGGGGGAGGAGGCGGCGGGGCGCGGGGGAGGAGGCGGGGAGCCCCGGCGGCGAGGGGGCGGTGACAGCGCTTGGAAAGGAGGCTGCACGCGGATTTGCATGAAACACAGACTGGGAGCGGGCGGGAGCGGGAGCGGGAGCGCGGCGCACGCCCGGGGCCGGCCCAGCGAGCGAGCGAGCAAGCGATCCGGGAAGGAGGAGGGGAGCGGGGAGGCGAGGCTCCCGAGGCGGAGGGATCTGCGCATCAAAGCGAGCGAGGCGAGCAAAGTTTGGCTGGGGGTTGGACTTTCCTTCCTGGAGGCGGCACCCAAACAGCTACCCCGTGCGGAAACCCAAACTTTCTTCTGCCACTCCGAGTCTCGCGGCCGTCGCCTCCGCCCCGCTTTCGGGGCCTTCCCGACCCGGCGCCGCAGTCGTCCGCCCGGCCTCCCCGCCACCCTTCTTCCCGCCTCGGGAGCCGCTCGGGGCGCAGGGCCGCGCGCCGAGCCCCGCTGGCTGCAGCGCCGCGGCCCGACCCGGAGCACGGGCAAGTTCGCCGAGAGTTGAGGCGAAGTTTGGGCGGCCGAGTTCCCCTCTGCGCCTCCGGGGCCCCGCCGCGCCCAGCCCCGCCGGGGGCGCCCCTCGCCGCCCGCGCGCCCTCCCCAGCCATGTCGTCCATCCTGCCCTTCACCCCCCCGATCGTGAAGCGCCTGTTGGGCTGGAAGAAAGGCGAGCAGAACGGGCAGGAGGAGAAGTGGTGCGAGAAGGCGGTCAAGAGTTTGGTCAAGAAGCTCAAGAAGACCGGGCAGCTGGACGAACTGGAGAAGGCCATCACCACACAGAACGTCAACACCAAGTGCATCACCATCCCCAGGTGGGGGGCCCCAGCGACCCGGGGGGCGCGCCCGCCCAGCCCCCTGACGCGGCAGGGCCGGGTGGGGTAGGAGCGGGAGGGTGTGTGCGCGCGCGCGTGTGTGTGCATGTGCGTGTGTATGTGGGTTGTGTAAGGGGGAGCAGTGGGGAGCGCGGTCAGGAAGGGGTTGGAGGGGACCCCAAACAAAACCTTCTCTGGATTTGTGAAGATTCGGAGCGCCGGGCTTCTGCAAGGCACTCTCACTTCCAGTCGCTTTTCACCTCCGGGAAAGGGGATTGCTGCTGGAATTGGCCGCCCCCCACTCCTGGGAGCCTCGGGCTAGAAGTTGAGGCCCGCTTTGTTCGGCTCCGCGGGCCGGAGCCCCTCCTCCGCCGCCGCCTCCCGCCCCCGCGGCCCGCGCTCGTGGAGGTGGTGGTGTCTCTCCCTTTCTTTCCTTCAGTCCTGTCCCCCCCACTTCTTTCCTCCGCAACAGGAATGCAGTCCGTACAGCTGGGGCTGTGGGTGAGGAGCGGGAGCCTCGTGATTGACAGATTCCTTCTTGTTCTCTCTTTGCCTTCGGGATTAGCATTTTTATCGAGTATTTTTAGACTCGCTTGTGCCAGTCTCCCGCCCCCCTCTGCACACACGTACTTTCGTTGCAGCGCAGGGCTTTCAAATGGGAGACAAGTGGCAGAGGTTAGGGTCGGTTCTCCTCCCCCTCCCCCAACGATTCTTTGCCCTGCTTTCAGCCTGAGATTGCGGGTTGATGGAGGAGAGAGGGAGCTTGGAGCTGATCAGATAACGAAGCGCGCCCCAAAGTGGGCCTCCTCGCAAGGGCCCTCGCATTCCTGCAGAGCCCTTCTTTCCCCAAGCGCTTTGCCATCTGGCCGGACCTCCTTTCTCCGCCGCAGCGCGCTAGCCAGGTCAGGCGAGAGCTCACAGATGGCTGATAGAAGGGGTCAGTGACTTCTCTCCACTCCCCAGGGCCCTTTCTTAGCTCAGCTGCCCCAGGCTGGGAATTCGGGGGTGGGGGGTGGGTCACCTGAGCCTCTTGTCTCTCCCTCTAGGATCCCTTTAAAGTCTGATTCTGCACCCAGGGAGTGTGTGTGTGGGGGGGTGGCGGGATGTCCTTGGGGGTCCCAGGCTGCAGAGGAATGAGTAGAGGGCCCCTGCGGCTTGCACCCCGCAGAAATTGTCGTCCTTCCTCCTGGGCCACGAGCGGGCTGCGTCCTTGGCCACCTGCTTGGGGCAGCTGTACGAGGCCTGCCAGCCGTGTGAGGCAGGCACAAAGTAACATCTGTGCACAGGAGCCCAGAACGGGCCTCCTCTGGAAATAAATACCACATATGGTGGGAGTGCTGGCATAAAAAGTAATATATATTTTTTTAACTGGGTGGATCCAGTCAATACAGGGGGAGGAGGTGGTGTGGCGTCTGGGAAGTGCGCTCTGGGTGTGCGATTGGGCACCAGAATCGACTTCAGAGGAGGTGGTGGGATGGGATGGGATAGAGTCGGGAGCCTTGGGTTCTGGTCCCAGCTCTGGTTCCT